>KN470798.1:0-24869 GCA_000787095.1 Periophthalmodon schlosseri | reverse complement strand
TGGGCCATTTATTCTCCCTCTTTCCTCTCTCTTTCGCCAGCGCTCCCCCTCTCCCATCCTCCTGCTTTGTCTATTGCTCTGTATTTCTCTCTAAGGACAGTAAATGTTTTAACTCCCCATTCTATGGACCATTCATTAAGTTAGTGTACTTTAATAAATAGTCTGACGTGTCAGTGCACAGTGAATTAGTGGCACTTTAAATCCATCCTCCAAGTGGCCAATAGAGGGAGAGAAGCCTGATATGCAGCAGCGACATGCCAACACAACAATTCAGTATATGTTCTCAATAGAATAATACATATATGCACTTTATTGGCACAAGTGTTTGGAATCAGTGCTTGTCCTTTTTAAGTTATGTTAAAGAGAAGCAGCTTCCTCCTAAACAAAAACAGTTGAGTTGTTGTGAGTGAGGTGACGATTTTTAAAACAATACGTTACCTTTGGTTTCCTTTGGTTCTCATACTGACCACTTAAAAACTGTCAACATTGTTATAAAACTCTCCTGAGGGATGGGGATGGTACTATAGTAACTAAAACCAACTTGTTAACATAAAAGTCAGTTAGCCCACTGTTGTAAGGATAGATAGCAAACATATGACTCCAAGATCCAAGAAGACACACAGAAACATAGAAATCATTACTATAATACATGAATTGTCTGCCTATGAAATGTGTGGGTTGCAGGAATCTGTACATAACACTTTTTTATTTGGTCAGTTTAGAGTAAACTGTAAGTTGACCCCTCAATCTAAAACAAAATGCATTCTGCAAAACAGTGACAAATATTGATTCCAGGTGATACAAGTTCCTGAAGGCCCCTGAGCGAACAGTTGATCCTGGTGGAGGAAATGTGATTCAGACAAAGTGTGGCAGCAGGTGAGGTTGGATAATTATGTGCATGCGCATTTTGGAGGAGGCAGGAGGTTAATTCAATCCTATAGAAGCGCAGCATGCTGAGGATTGGACAGCACAGCCCCGAGGGTGTCACTGGCCTCAACCCCAACAGGGAGCACACCGCGCACCACCACACAATGGAGAATATAGATTCACTGACCTCAGGGTATACAGTTTAAACACCCTATACTAGAATTGTTTTTGGATCTTATTTCAGGTCATTTTCTTTACAGCCAAAGAGAATGAATAATAAACATGGATTAAAATATAGCATCTGTGTATAGAAAAATATGACGTAAAACAAGGACAAGAAAAGTGTCATGGAGGACAATCTGAGGAAGAAGCCTTAAGTGGAAGAGTAGATCATACAAACTGCAAAAAAAAATCATTTCAAAGGGATTTCGTTTTATAATTAAATGAATAAACTGTTTTGGAATGCAGTATACAGAGCCTGAATGCAATTGCACATTATTATCTACAACCATATCTATCTTGTATTTTTCGCTTAACACACACACAGCCTGATCATCAATTTATTCAACTTCTCCTAATCAGCAGCAAGGCCAAAGATGTCTCCATAAATATTCATGGAACACTGGAGATTCAGAAAGACGATACTTTACGATACTGCCAACAGTTACCTTTGTACACTGTTATTAGACCTGCAAACATGATCAAATCTAACCATCACAGTTATTTCAAAGATAATATTATACTGCATGTGTAGTAATTTTGTGCAATCCAGTCCTGTTGATATTAGCAGGATGAATGAACAGGTAATGTTTACAAAAATACATAGCCCTAAGCACTTTGTTGCATTGGACTATGTATTGGTTAAAAACACCAGCAACAATTAGGGATGTGTAGGCCTTTCAATGTTTTCTCAATAAGTAGAAATGGTCCAGTTTTTGAATTCAGTTTTATATTGTTGTTGAGTAGGCCTTTTAATGACAAGATTTCACTGAATTTCTTGCTCTGTGTTTAATATATCATCGTGTCTTTGTGGTTTGTTTAGATGCTCTGGTCTGGCAGCACCTTACCCTCCTTCTCCTCTGTCTCCTCCTCCACCCTCTCCACACTACATTACTCCTCTAGCCCCCAGCCGCCTCTGCTCTCTCCCTCGTCTCCTCTCTGCCTAGTATTGATTAGAAGGCGAACCTCTAATCTCCTTAAGGTCATTAGGAACACTTAATTAAAACCTAGTTAGAATGCCTTTGTTCAGCCAAAGCAAATTGCAGCTGTTCAAACGCGATTAGTATGATAACATAAAACTTGTCGGTAGGGAAAAATGTCTCTCAGTTAGGTAGCAGTGTTTACTCAATCTAATGCAAAACATTGTCAAAATCTGAAATAGGCCAACATGGATAGGAAGTAATTTTACATAGGTTTACAACATATCTGGGCTGCAAAGAGCGTGTATATTTTGACTCAATTTTGTATTTAACTAAATACATAAATAAACAAAACGCAAATTAATAAAATATTAACAGTTTCTTTACCGTAGAAAAGTCTTATTCAAAACGTTTACATTTCTTGATCAAATGTAGCTAGATAGGCTTAGGCTTATTTAATAAATGAGACGATATAGGCCTGGTATATGTTATATTATCTACTAAGCATATTACTATGAGTTATAAGGCAATGTCATTAAATAGGCGCACTTAAGTCCGCAGCGGATCGCCGTTGCCTGGGAGATGGCGGTGGCTTTTTGCGCTCTTGTGAGAGCCACTTGTGCGGATCAGAACGCATCCCACGTAAACGGAGGAGCAGCACTGACGAGGGAGATAGAATTTACATCAACACGTCACTGTCAGTACACACAGAAACGACGTAGTGCTTTCTTTAGGATCTTCTGGACTTTGCAGTGTAGCCTGAGTATTTTGTGTTACTTTTTAGCTCTGTCTGCGTTGCATGGAGCGCTGCTAGCCAGATGGCGTCTCGGGCTAATCTCCTTACACGCTGCATGTTGTGAATGAAGTCAGGAAAAACTGCAGCGTCAACCTGATGCGTACCACCATTCATCACTGCACAAACGGGAAGGGATTCCGACTCGATCTTCTGTGTTGGTGCGTAAGGAGTTAACGCTAGCTTGTTGAAAATGTGTTTGGGTGAGATGTGCAACAAGTGGAAGGTTTATTGACGCTGCACCTGTGATGGAGAGCGGGCGGGCTAAAAGCAGGGAACACAGCGAAGACAGGTATGTTAAACTATGTAGGCATTACTCAGTAATGTACTTCTGGAAATATCCACGTAATACACATAAAAAATCCAAATCTGATACTAAAATACGAGTTGGGAAGTACTTTTACACTGGTGTGCACACTGTTGTCTGGCCTCTCTTTGTTCAAAATGTGAAATTGAAGAATTATAATGCAGGAGGCTTGGGTCTAAGCCTCAATTTTCAACAAACTTGTGTGACAGTTTTTAAAAAGCAGTGGTTGATGCCAGTGGAAAAGGGCATGTGTAATTTAACAGAAAATGAAGAAAGGTGGAATGTGTTGTAGCTGTATTGCTGAGCAGCACCTCTATCAGACTGAACATGATAGTGTAGGCTTTGGCACTGGAATAGCCTGCATAGCATTTCACTCTCCTCAGATTCATCACATGTTGGTTTTTGGACTGACCATATCTCCCTTTTCTCCCTCTCCTCTCTCTCTCACCTCTCTAGATGGTGAAATCCTAGCTATCATGTGAAGCTTTGGCTGGGACGGGTATGTGTGTGGGTCAGTGGCAACTGGGACTGATACAGAAAGCTAAACTGGGTACCCTCACCCCAGGGGGACTGGCCTGTGAAATGCCCCTATAACCCTGGAACCATGACGGCCACGACGGGTCCAGGCCCTATTGGAAGGCTCTGGGGTACAGATCTGCTTCTTGAGGAGCCTACATCCACCAGGGATACCAGAGATGTTTCTGAACATAAACTTAAGGTTCAGGAAAAATGGAAAACCCTGGAGGCTGCAATTACAGGATTGGGTCCAGAAAGAAATATGGAACGAAGAAGGAAACAGCTGCCAATAATCCAAAAGCAGTACTGTGCAGTCAGCAGGCTGAAGAAAGTGGACTACCACTGGAATACAGACAGAGCAATAACATGTGGAGGAACAACAACAAAAAAGACAATTTTCTGTTCTTTGGAGTCAGTGGGACCGACAAAACACATGAAGACTTACATGAAAAATAAAGCCAAGCAATGTTCCTTTTACCTTGTTATTCTTTTGAAAAATATGTATAAATATAAAGCAAAAAACAACTGGAATGTTGCATTTCCCTGGTTTCATCTCCTTCTGCTTATCCTATGTTTCAGGCCTTCTTTTTCACAGGTATGTTAATAGCAAATAGTATGTATTGTTGTGTAAGTGTTTCAGAGAGTAAACATCCATTGCTTTTACCATCAGGGACATTTTCCACAAATGGAGAACATAGCTGCTTTTAAACCTGTGTCCATCTATCCTGTTCACTCCACATGTGGTTTTCCTGAGCGGAGCAGCTACTGTCAGTCTGCAACTTCACAGCCCGAGCTCCAGGCGTGCTACCAGGCATTCTGTGTCCAGGACTGTCTCTATAGGTCCTCCACTCCACCTTATGCTCCCCTGCTGCTGCCAGCTTACAGGTTTGTACGAGTCATTTCTTCTGAGCTCATAAAATTATCTGTACAAAATCTGCAAATCTAGCAAATTTCCATACACAAATTTAGAACACATGCATAAGAACACAATACCCTAACAAAATTTTCTCTATTAGCCAGATTGTTTGGCCCACACAAGGGGGTTGGTACTGGTAGACAGAGACATGCACATCCGATAAAAGTTGCGTCTGCGTGCTGTGTCCAAAGACAAAAATTGTAGAAAAGAAAAAACAGATTTGCACCACAATGTGCCACATTAAAATAATACAAAAATATTGGGAGCTTCAAAGACCTGCATAGCAGATCTCTTTTTTCTTTTCCACACAAGGGGGTCGTCAGCAAAACAATGGCACTGGCATAAGCCTTTTTGTTTTCTTTGGAAATGCTTCATGGATATATACTAAATTATCAACTAATGCCTCAACTTACTTTGAAAAATCTTGTCTTTCCCAGGGGGAGCTGCATTACAGAAGACTACAAAGACACTCATACTACTAAGTCTGAATCGGGTTCTACTCTGTCCTTGGATGGTGGAGCCCCTAGTGTGATATTTTGGCCAGAGAAGGATGGATGTTTAGTGTCCCCACCTTCACAAAAACTGGGTCCCTCAGGATCCTTCACTTTGGCAGTTTGGGTAAAGCCGAACAATACAGGAGAAATGTAAGTTACATTTTAGACTCTTCCTAATCCCTTCTGTTTTCTCTATATTGTTCATGTTGATTTGGCGCTTCTTTAAACTGTACTGTGTTATGATGCCTGGATGGACTGTGTTACAATTTTGAGTCTCTTCAGAAACAGTGAGAAGGTAACAAACGTTAATCCATGTTCTTTGCAGAGTTGATATTGATCGAATAACGAGGGGCATCCTAGTCAGGTCTGCTCAGGTCAGGATTGCATGGAACGGCTGAAGCTAAAAATGTGGCGTCGTGTCTCACTTAACCATGTAGTGTGAGAGCGAAAGCTGATGAGAGTGTGTTAGTGCGTCTCACAGTAAGGGGAGGGCTCCAGTTACACAAACTAGTATCAGCTGACAATCTCTCTCACACATTCACATACTAGACACGTGTGTGCTCTCACAAAGATCAGTTGGCTTTATTTTGCAACAGCCATTGTCAGTGACATTTGGTTCTTAAACAATTATACAAAAAAGTCGATCTAAACTAGTATTAGTACTTGATACTCATTTGAGCAAATACCAATTCTGAAAAACCCCCCCCAAAAAAAACACAAATAGGATTAAATGTGCCCTTTCCTGAATAGTTTTAGAATGGACTAGTATAAGACCACATGATGATATTTTAGAAACTACTATGTTGAAAATTACATTATTTTATCTAAAAATTATGTTTTTTTGTTATCATTGGTATCAAAATTTGATCACGTCTTTTCCATAGTATCAAAAACATCATGAGCTCCTACTTGGCAATAGTTTTTACAGCACGCTACAGTGCAAATACTTACCTATGTGCATGTATACACATTCAAACTATTTTAGTCAAACTGTACAAAAAATGAAAAACTGCATCACAAATGTTACAAGTATATAAATTTTGCAGCTAAATCTTTGAAAATATTTTAAATATTATGTAATCATTCATTTTTGTTGGTGAAGCTGAGTTTCCCAGGGGATTGTGATGACAGATGAGAGCTGTTGTGTGGGTCTGGGCTGAACATGACTCCTGTTAGGTTGAATGCGTCTGAGTGACAGAAAATATCCCTCCCCTCCCCCAGTTTGAATCAGTTGCTGTTGTTGGAGTCGGGCTTTTTGTTGCACAAGTGATCACAGCGACCATCAAAGAGCCAGATGAAAGGAGGTCTCTATCCTCACCTCTGTCCACTTCTCCACAGCCGTGCTCTGGTCTCTGCTGCGTGCTCTGTGATTTCACACTGCTTTCTGAACAATGAACAGTCAGACACCTGTTTCACAAACTCACTCTTAGCTTCATATTCAAACCTGTATTTAAGTGCTTATTTCTGAAAAAAAAAAAAAAAATCATAACCTCCGATGTGTTGGAATCTATTGTGACATATAGGGCTGTACATTAATTTCCTGGCCAGTCAAAAATACACATTTCTTTACTTTACAAAGACGTGTAGCCTGGACACTGGTTTTATCTAGTTCAGATGGCTGTGATTGCCAGGTGGATTAACTAATCAGAGAAAAGCATGGTTTGTCAAATCAAAGCAAATACGGCTGTTTATGAGGAATAAAGAAGTGATCACAGTGGACTGAAAAGCATCACAGATTTCTGGTGAATCAATGAGTGAAGTGTAAAACCCTGTTAATCTGAGGTGAGAGAAGTTTGATTTTGTTCTAAATAATATATGACCAATTAGCTCCTCCGTTTCCCATGCGTCACTCAAATAAACTAACCTCACTGCACGGCTCTGCGTCTGTCTGAGTTTGGCCTGAGACATGCTGACTAGAGAGAGATAAGAGAACCAGTCTGGACCACATGCAAGTTCATTATATCTTTTAGGAAAATCTGAAATCTGAAAGTGTGTTGTAAAAAAGTGTTGTACATCTGACTGGCAGGTTACTTTTCATCCTGACATATTTTCATATACATTTTCAACACTGTAAAACTATTGAAAAAAAAAAAAATCTCCAAAATGTCAAACCAAATATTCTTGTTCAAACTGCTTTTGCCTAGTTGGCCCAGTCACACTCACCAGTCACCACATGTGCAGGGATACAGATGCTCTATTTCTCATGCATACATCCATATGTGATTTATTGTCTGAGCTGTTCTGGGTTCATAAAAGCCATGATTTCCCATAAAATGTCAGTGATGGTGGTTAATATGAGGCGTGGAGTGTGTGCATGTATGTGTCTGCACTGTGTGGCAGTGCAGAGCCAGCACTCATGTAAAATATTGATATTCCATGTGTAAATGTCAAAAAGAGAGACTGCCTGTTGTGCTTCCTGACACCGTGGCTTTTAGTGAGACTTCAGTCCAGCTTATTAAGTGTAACTCATGTGGGCCAAAGTAAACCAGTGTAACTGTATATAAAATCAAAGGAAGACATTTGGAAGACATTTTAAAATGTCTTCCTTAATTGTGTGCGTGGATGAATATATTATCCAACCAAAAGATTTCATAGGTTAAGCATTTGTACCAGTGCCAGTCCCAGAAACCCATTAAGCTGCTAGAAAACCTATGCCAAATCCCAATTAAAATATATTGTGTTTAGCCAGTATTGTCATGCTGTATTCTAATTATTTTGATTTCTGTGTGTTTTGTGCAGGATGATATTGGAAATGAGCTCAGAGGAAAGCCTGGCATTTGCAGTAACAATATCAGAACAAGCTGTCACTCTTCGATATGGGAAGAGCAGAGGTCATGCCTTTCAAATGGTCAGCTTCAGAACCAGTGGCAGACTTGGACTTTTGAAGTGGACACATCTTGTTCTGCAGGTAACAGTTACACTTAAATAATAATGCGGGGTCAGGGCCTTAAGTGAGAAACATTGTTGGGTATTAGATGATTTTATTTAGTTATTTACTTATGACACACATAGATTATAATTTTACATGTTGTTTGTCGCAATAAGGATCTCAAACAACGTAATCATAGAAAATGTGTACAATAGCCTTAGATAACATAAAAATGTATTTTTGCAACCTAAGCATCAATATAGAAAAATATAAAAAGTACACATACTTTCCTTTTTGTCAGCTATTAACACTAGCTGTGTACAGCATCTCAGAACACACTGGGCATGTGTCAGTTTGTCAAAGCAGCTAAAAAGACAGTCAAAGGGAATATATGTTTTCAAGGGCCCCGAGCAATTCACACACGCAAACATGGTGCCAAGAGCAAGATACTGTAGGGATGCTGCTGCTCCCTAGGTACTTGTCTTATCTGATTATGGTAACCACGGAGACAACAGTGGAGGAAGCACTCACCTGAGGGAGTGAGGGACTGTGAGCAGGGGAGCTGAGTGCCCTGAAGGAAAAGTTAGCAGGTCACTAAACCAACCACCGGATGCTGAAAATGTGGTAATTGATAGCTTAATGGTTAACACAAGTTATGTTAAGAGATTTTGAAGTGGTTTAAGTGCTCTTTGGTCTTTTATTTTTGTGCCTTTTAAATGGCTGAAAGGTGATATACCAAAGACCACTAAACTTGATATTTAAACTGACTTCTTTGTGCTACACTGGTTTGCTTTTTAGTTAAGAGTGGCAATCTAGATATGAGAAGAGCATCTAAGATTTGTAAAGGTCCTAATGCTGAATCCACTTTATTATCTTATTTTGTTGTTGTTGTTCTAAAGAAATTTAAGTTTTGTTTTCTAAAAAAAAGAAAATATGTCAGAGTACTATACATTAAAATAAATAATTATGCTATTTCCAAAAATATTTGAAGACTAAAGTCAAAATAAAAAAAAATTGATCTATATTTTAATATAATTGCACACATTTTGTGCCTGCTTATCTTTATTCAAACTGATAGAGGATCACTAAACATGCAGTTTTAATCCTTTTAACTTTCAGGTTAGTGAATGATACTTGAATTTTTGGGACTGTACTGTGCTTACAGTGAAGATATTGAATTTTGTGCCAGTATATGCAAACGCTTAACTATAGGGCTACTGTCATCTTTTTTATTAATGATTTTCTTACTCACCTATGGAGCAAATGCAAAAAGTTAACTTGTATATGAAAAACAGTTGAGTGTTTGTGAATGGCGAGTGAAGGTGAAGCAAGGTTGCTATGCCAGAGTGAAGTGCAGACCTCTATGCTCCCCTCTGCCCACTGGCACTGAAGCCAAAAGGGCATGAGACTGGCATCAATTACCCAGTCAAGTGGCAAGAGATGTGCTACCTTAAGTAAAATGTTATTTTACAGAATATAACCATAGTGTATGCCGGTTAAAATCTCACCGAAATACTGATTGTTGTTGTGTCCCTTGGCAAGACTATTAACCCATATTACCCTGTCCAGACATAGTAGAAGCTGATGATGGTGACAGGACAGGCCATTTCATTTATTTAAAAAATTCTGCATCACTGAATTTTTTTTTTTTTTTTTTTAAACTGAACAAAGTAGTTATAAGTTTATTCTTCCTGAACTAATGATATAACATTGGGCTGCAAGATATATTGGCAAATTGCAAAGTCTTTTTTTTTTTAAGTAGCAAAATCTCTAACTTCTACAAACATTCTCAGTTCTTATTTCTATCTTCACTCGAATGTGTATGCCCCTGGAAGTGTTTAAAATGTGAACTTTTTATACAGTTTGAACAGAAGCCTACTATTCAAACATAAATTGTAAATCTAGTTGCAATCCCACTGCCTGTCAGAAAAATCACTATTAGATATTTTTCAAAAATTGTTCAGCCCTAACATATAAAAATTGAAAAAGAATATGCATATAATGGTGTGGTTTTGTCTGCTGTTAGGCAAGATTTTCAAGCAGATTTTCATGTGTAGTTGAGGAATACACCATTTTGAATTATAAGCCCTTGTGTCCTCTGATATTCTTTGTTATACCTTGAATTAATTTTAGGCCACAATTTTTAAACTAACTTTTCTACTCCATTGTATGGTTTCTATGAGTTTTTATGTTTGGGACAAAATTATCCTGAAGACTTATGGTCTCTTTTAGCTATTTCATGGAGACAATTCCCCCTTGCATCCTTGTATGGCTCATCTATCTCTCCTTCTGTGCCTCCTATTTCATTGTCTCCTCCTCCTCTTTCTTTGTACTCCCCCCTTTCCCCCTCTCTTTTTTTTCTCTCCCCTTCTTTGTCTCCCCCGGGACAATTTTCTTTTCTTAAATAAACTGTCATAGCTAGTGTTAAAATATGGGCCTAACACGAGGCGAGCGCGGCAAGGCGAAGGCATGGGGCCTTGGGCTGGTATAAAACATGGATAATATGCTGTGAGAGGTAATTGTATCTTTTAGCACTGAGATGAGTAGAACAAATGTGTCTCCTCTCCATCCTCTCTCTCTCTCCTCCCGTCTTCTCTATCTCTTCCTTTACACAGCTGCGTTAATGTGTGAGAGGGAGAGAGAGAGAGAATATTGGCTGTACATTAGAGTTCAGTTCATAGTGAGTGAGGGAAGCAGGAGACACTAAAGAGGGCGGGATAGAGAGGGCGAATAACAAGAAGTGAACGAGTGGTAACATATGACAGGATGAAAGAGAGGAAGAGGTGACAGCAGGTCCCACAAAGTGAAAAGATGAACTTCATGAATTTAGATTACAATGTTAAGTCACCCGCTTTACGTCTACATGTCACTTGTATGAAATATGATTGGCCTTTCGCAAAATGGAACGATCCAGATTTACCCATGTAATCAGTATATGTGGTGTATGGGCAGCTATTGACCTTGCTAAGACAAGCACACAGCGTATTTCAACACTCTTCTTCCTGGCAACAGTAATAACTGATTCCTGGAACAACTTGAGACAATTCTACTTGAACATGGATTTATATGAGGATTTTATTAATGTAAGCTGATGTCAATGAATTTAAATGTGTGCCTCTTGCTCAACACAAACTATAGGTTTAAAGAAGCAGTGTGGGCCCCTTGGTGTACTGAGCCATGCCTTGGCACGAGTGTGAAAATGGAGAAGAGCTTTAGTCCAAATGCCAGTCTCCAGATCACTAAAAGCTTTCCACCCTGGATTCACTGGGCTTTTAGGGGGGCTTAGGTGGTAACACTGCCAAAGAGGTGACTTCTGTGTAGGAAAGAGTGAATAGTCAGAACATCAAAACCTATATAAGTACAAGTAATTAAAAGATAAGACAGAAAGTGCATATTCTATACCAACATGAGGGAAAGATCGAATTCACTTGGTCCTTGTTATGTCTGTGCTATTATACTTTAAACTTGTGCATACATTCCACTGTTTTATAATTTACTCAATGTTAAAGCTATTCACACTTGCACACACTACATCAAAATTGGGACAAAACTGGGTCTGAACTGGGAACTAAACCTGAACTATAACAGAATTAAACCAGAACAGGACCAAACTAAGTATACATCGGGACTAAACCAGGAACAAACCAGGTCACAAGTGTGAATGCACCCTAAATCAAGCATAGTTACATTAGTTGAAATAGGACTATGTATTTTTTTCTTCTTTTATGAGATTTCTTTATTCTTTTTTGAGGGAGGCAAGCAGAGTCCGAAGACAGAAGTGGGTTAAATACAGATGGACGGCAAAGGGAGAAGAGGAGGGAAAGTGTTTGTGAAAGATAACAAAGGGGAGGTGGTTGTGTTTGAAAGCAGCGCGTGGTTGCAGAGGAGGATGAGTGCTTCAGGATTCATTTACATCAGGCCTGACAACCGCTTCACATCTCCCTGAGAGCCATGGCGCTCAGGCTCGCAGACTCCTAAAGAGGGGCCTTCTCTCCTCCCTCTCTCCTCTCTCAATCCCTCTCTTCTCTGTCACCCACTCCTCTCTCACCCACTCCCTCTCCCCTCTCTCACCCATTCCCTTTCTCCTCCTTTCTCTTTGTCTCTTTCCTTCTTCACTCACTCGTGCGCTCTCCTGTACTCTCTTGTGCTCTCATGCGCTTGCCAGTCTTCAATCAGCCATCATAAAAGTGTCTGTCTGGGCGTCTTAACTATCCTCTGAGAGGCAGACACTTGTCTGAGCTGCCTTCATCCCCTAAAGGCGTTTTTGGACTTGGACTTATTTCCCTCCTCACACCTTTTCAACTTCTCTCAAGAGCTGACAACAAGTGAGAGCGACAGGGCAAGATAAACATGAGGCAAGGAGACGGGAGAAGAGATGAGTGCGGAAGTCATGGATACAGCAAAAAGAAAGCAGTGGAAAAATATAATAAAAATATAAAGATTGACCAAATGACAATAAAGAAAAGTAAGAACTAAAGGAAAAACAGAAATGAAGTAAATGACCTTGTGAGTGTGAGGAAGGACAAAGCGTGGAGGAGAGGAGCAGAAGAGTTGGGCTGAGAAGGAGGGGCTCTTGTCTGACACATACACGTTTATCAGTGGTCCCACAGTGAGCTTCCCCAAGGAAGGATTTGGAGATGGGCTACAGAGTGACTGGTATGGGGCACATTGAAGTTTTTGGGAAGCCCCTCTTATGGAAGTATCTCCCTTTTCGCTCAGGTTTGATGTAAAAGCGGCCTGGCCCAGCTTTGACGCTGTTTTCTGCGGTGCAGTTTTTAATATTCATGCAGCAGATTGGGAAGGGGGAGAGAAAGAGTGGAGAGGAGATTTTTGGTCAAACAGAAAGCTAATTTGCGACTGAGGCAGTTTAGCCTGAGGCTCTTTCTGCTACTAGGGAAATGAGCTGGAAGATTAGCTGTATGTATAATTCACACACTTGCCTCTCGTCTCTACACACGCAAAACTCACACGCACACATGTCCCGTATTCAAAACTCACTGACAAAATACACAAGTCTACCATGGACACACACAAACCAGCTGTCACCAAGATATGTTTTGATTACAATTTTCTTTAGGTATTAACATATATTTGGTTTATGTTTTTTAACAATTAACAATTCATTTTCAGATTCATGACACAAAAGTGAGTCTTTTCCTGGATGGCCTGGAGGAGGATGGGACACCCTTTGAGACACAGACTCTGTCCAACAAGATCCCTGACACCAGCGAGGGTGACGCCATGTGGGTGGGCCTCAGCTCCAACGGTAAAAATACATTTCATTTCACAAACAATGAAAAATGTCTTTAATGATGGGAAAACGGCAATAGATCAATAGCTATTGGAAATAAATAAATACAAAAAACATTATGTATGATTTTTGTTAATATTAAATAAGTGGTCTCTATCCGCTACACATTACTTCAGCGTTCAGGCTTGATGCCCATTCAGCTATACCTTTGTGATTGATTGGTGGTGCCTGTGAGCCGTCTCAGAGTCAATAGAAGAGAAATTGAGAGAAAAATGATATCCGTTCATCTCCTGGGTGATAAACGAGTGTTTTTCTTCTCGTTTATCAGACATTGATTCTTAGTTCACGGCAGGTAGCATCTGATCAGCTGAAGATCACATCAGAAGTGCTGATCGATACGTGTGATTGGCTCAGGGGAGGCTGAGTGTGTGGATTTATGTGTGTGTGGATGGGTGGGCGGTTGTTGAATCTGTAGGTTGTGTCTGCAATTTTGATCAGTGGATTGATTATGCAAATACTAATCAGATGTATTGATCAACAACTAAATCTGTTTTGGAACCGACCCTGTTAACACAAAACTATTTCTCTGAATGAGTTGTTTTACCGTACACGACCAGTAATGTAGTTGTCAACTTTGTATTTGGCAAAATGGCAGTTCCAATTTACACGTTGTAGGTTTTTTTTTGGCTTTTAAGCAACGAATGAGAGGCAACTTGAGGCAGCCGCGAAGACAGAAATTGCAGACAGAGACCTACACTGTGAAAAGAGAATTAAAGTCTTTACCTTGCATCATCTCAGTAACAATAGAGGGAGTGCTTTTCAAAGGAAAGCATAATCCCATTTCCACACACTAAAGGAATCCAGTGCCAAAGCCTAAAGCTGCGCAGCTACAGACTGTTGGAACGCTCTTGGATCCTCTAAGTCTCTGTTTTACACTCATACAGAGCCCACGTTACCCCCTACACTGCACACATCATCACACCAGTTCAGAGTTGGGATTTGCCAGTCATTGCCAGGCCTCTTTCAGAAGCATGTAAATACACACTGTAGAAAGCACAGTGTGAACAAACAGCTGTGGCATAGGTTCTGTCAACGCTTAAGACATTATCCACTTTCTAAGAGTTTTATTCAAACTCGACAGAAGTTTGCTAGACACCAAATCTGTGGCTATTTTGGACCAGGATCAATCACTGTTGCTGTGAGCCTCCTTGATGCAGGTTCCAATAATGTCCCAGTGTATATGTATTTGAAGATATGTTTTTACTTGTGTTTTTAAGGTTTTTGGTATGTGTACAGTACAGTACACATACCAAAAAAAGTACAGCATGTGTACAATGTGTACAGTTAAAACGTGGCTTACTCTCATGGTCAGTTTAGTAGAACCTTTATAAAATGTTACATTTATAAATAATCTTCCAATTAGGGGTGGCTGATATGGCAAAATATCACATTTTCAATTTCATCACAATTCATGTAATTGTATTTGTATTTTTGTATTTTTCAAATGCCATTAAGAGGTAAATAAAGCTACCTGCTTCTTCTGAAAGTTCACACTTCACTGTGATTGGTTAAATCCAGCTGTCACTCACTCTGAGCCTTATAGAGACTAACAAACTGGAGGAGTGTCTGTATTTGAGCAGATAGCTGCATTAAATAAAGAAATCACAATATGATGATATATATGACTAAAACAGCATATTGTCACAGAGATGAGATCACAGTTCCAGACCTACTTCCAATGCAGTACAACAAATAATTATTTTCCTGCATTTAGCACTTGTGAAACCATGTTGACTTGTAATGGGAAGTGATGTAGCCTCAGACAGAGCCATTCGATTGGCTATTTGTCATGGCCTTGAGCAGCTGTAGCAGCCTCACTCAGCAGGTACCACTGAACTGATAAGATAATCTTCTAAATACTGTGAAATCCTCTCAAACACTGCTTCAGTACAAACCCATTAACACATTCTTTATGTTCTTTTCTCTCCTCTTTTCTTCTCTCCAGGGTCCAATCAGTTCATTGGGCACATGCAGGACTTTAGATTTTATCCTGCCACTCTGACCAACAGGTGAGCTTAGTGGACTACAATAGGGCAGCATGAGGACATAAATGAGTACTGGTGATGGTGCAAGAAACAGATTCTTTTACAGATAAAAGGAAAACTAATGTTATTTTCACTATGTTGGATGCATAATGTATATGGTATATTTTACACGCTAAGAATAATTACCAATGTGTTTATTTACTAAAATGCACATTATGAGGAGGAATGATGAATTAATTGGATTATTTTGATGAAAAAAATAATGATGACTGATGAAAAAATAAATATAAATGTGTTCTTTTTTTCTGGTTTAAACAGGGAAATTGTGGAGTTGTATTCAGGAATTCTGCCTAAGGTCCACGTGCAGTCAGAGTGCCGCTGCCCTCCCACACATCCCAGAATCCACCCTTTAGTGGAGAGGTGGTACAGTTGGTTACTTATAATTGGCACCATTATATTTCATATTCTTACTATTAATGCCAATGTATTAACAGATACTGCATCCCTAATGCTGTTGAGGACACCACAAATGACAGAACACCAAGACTAAATGAGAACGCCCACCCACTCAGTTATTTAAATGACCATGACATGGGCACTATGTGGCTCTCCAAGATTATGACTACACAGGAGTTAGATGAAGGTCTCACAATTTCTGTGAATCTGCTGAATGGACAGTACCAGGTATGAGGAAATACAGAACACCAGTTATCATACTATGCAGTTAGTTGTATTTAATTATATCAATGTATTCCTCAGGTTTTCTATGTGATAATTCAACTTGGAAGCCTTTTGCCTGAAAACATAGTTTTCCAAAGACGTTATGTTCATGTAGAGAATCCAAACGCCACTGAAGACCCGTGGTCAGACTGGCAGTATATGGCCCGAAACTGTAGCATGTTTGAAATGGACAGTAATGGCCCCTTACTCAGACCAGACTCCATCAACTGTTTGACCTTACCCAGGTAAACATGTTTGCAGTTTCATTCACTTATTTTCTTTGTGTTATCCTCAGTGAGATTTGGATTAAACAACGTATTTAGGTCTTAAGGCCAGGCCCTTGACTGTATAGTGTAGCTTTTTGCTAAAATGCCCATTTGAGAGAACAGTTATGAATGACGTTTCACATAACAAATTGTCACGCTCATTTTGCAGTGAAGTGCCATATTCTGGTGGAAACATCACGTTCAGTCTGCTGACTTCTGAACCAAACTTGAGGCCTGGTTACAATGACTTCTACAACACACCTGCCCTGCAAAAAATGGTATATGCCACACAGGTCAGAGTTCATCTGTCAGGACAGTACTTGACCACAGAAACTGGAGTGAACCACGGACATCGATACTACACAATCAAGGAGATCACAGTTAGTGGAAGGTATGTGTGTCCTAATGATGTGTGTAACACATTTTCTCCATTTGACAAGTTTCAACAGAACTCTGTAAAGTTATTGAGCACATCTGCCCATTAAATTGACAGTGTTTTTAAACTGTGGTAATTATAGGATTATGCACAAGGCAATCATCTCTAACTCTCTCATACCCCTCTAAGCTGTGTTAATTGGCAGCTTGTTACAGTGAAGTGGCATAAACAAAGATTTGTTACTGAAATCTCTCTGAGCTCTCGTGAACCCTCAGTCTTTCCATTCACGCACCTTCCACTTGTCGTCTAATTCTTTACACAAAGCCCCGTGTTGGTATCGTTATACTTCATTAGAATTTGAGCTGTCTGCATTCAGGATGATATGCACGATATGTTTCTTATTATTTCCTCATTGCTAATTTATAAATCAATCACTAGAGCAGCACTTAATGTTTTATGCTGCAGGTCCATATAGTTTAACAGTCTCTTAGTCTGGCTGATTTTTCTAAATATGTATGTACTGTATTATGTTGTTAGAGTTGTTTCCTCATCAAGCGTGAGTAATTCGTTCTAAGGATTTGGGTTACAGTGTTAGCATCACCTAGTCAGATAACTTTACAACCGCAAGCCCTCAACCTAACGCCATCTGACAATCCAGTTGTTACATTTTTTTTTTTATTTTTTTTTTTCTCTTAAGGTGCACTATGTAACTTCTGCGGAGGTGCGGAGTGTGCCACTTGCTTGTCTCTATGTAGATGTTATTGCCTTGATTGGAATATTCCACATTGTGGCATTAAACTTGTCTATCTTGCATTTATTTATCTATTCAATGACAGATTTTATTGCTAAAAAAGAAAAACAAGTTAAGATAAAAACATGCATTATTGCTGTGAGTGTTGTCTACTCTCTATCGATCTGACCTGCAACTTGGCTTGATGGGGTCATCAGCTTGTCGCTTCTGACTGTATAAGTTTAAAGTCATACTGTGGAACATTCTAGGCAAAACAGAAACACCTCCTAGGAGACAAAACAAGTGACGGAACATGCACATTCAAAATGGCAGCCTTTCATATTGCAGTTTTAATTTGATTGTGATAAAAGTGAACTATTCCTTAGTGTCTGTATTTGATTGCTTTTGAATTGGTTGATTTCCACTCCATTGTAACAGTATGTGGCATAAGGAGGCCACACAGAGGGACAAATAAAAGAAAAAGCCAAAGTAAATTTCAGAATGAATAATTAAATCTGTGTCACGCTGCATGTGTGTAAATCTGTGTGGTCAAATGAGGAAGGAGGCAGACGGAGCTGTCCGCTACCTGCTATGGGGCTGCTGTAATTCTTTAGATGTCATTTATAAATTTTGAATGCCGACATCCTAATGGCACTATTGCAGTTTCATGAATGTGGAGGGGAGGGAATCGAGGAAAGTTTGTGTGTAAAATGTAGTATCTCATTGTTCATTTTACTCCTGTTTTATGCATGTTTTATCTATTTGGTTGCAATGTTATTTCTATGTCTATTATAAACGCTGTGTCCCTTTGTGCAGATGTGAATGCCACGGTCACGCGGACCATTGTGACACAAGTGTGAGCCCCTATCGCTGCTCTTGTCTGCCTGAGAGTCATACAGAGGGCAACAATGTGAGTAAAATCAACACTTCACATGTGAGAAAAATACATGAGTGTTTCACTGTCTGACAATCACACTGTCCAAAAATCACATAACAGATAACACAACTTACTTTTTTGTGTCTCTAAATGAGGTCGTATACATTCAGTGCATGAGCCTAATTTAAAATGTGTACAGTAAATGTCTTTGTTTCTACCAACACTGTGTCTTTTCTAAAATAACTTGACATGTTGTTGTGGACATTACTATTAGAGCGGGCTTCCTACAATGCAGCGAGGTAATATTAGTGGAGCTTACAAATCATTAACACGTTCACTTTGACTGCTCCTACTCTTTAGCCTTTTATATTATTCAGTACTTTATGTATCATTCATAAACGTGTGATTGAGGCGTCCGCATGCGTCAGGTGACAACCATTGATGGACATTGGACAAGCTCAAATCTCACATAAAATAGTTTCTGTCACAAATGTTTGAACACCCCCTTATTGTTACTCTTATGCAGTATGTGAACTTTTTTAAGTGTTTGTAGTTATATTTAGTGAATAATAGACATGCTCCCTGGTTAGTTTTAATGTCCTATTTTGCTGCTCTCTGAAGTTACAAGTCCCCCATCTCTTCTTTCTTGTACTGCTTTCTCTCCTGGGCTTCTGTTTAAAAAATGTCTCAAATTGACTAGAACAATGACATTCCCAAAGCTTGCATCTGTAATCAGCTCTTCTGTCTGTTTGTCTTTCGCTCTGTTTCACCAAGCACCCCTCTACCACCATTCTTTATTGCTCAATATTTGATCTTCTTATTTTACTCCGAAATACACCCTTGTAAGCAGTTTTATCCAGGTTCATGCAGTATGTAGTACTTTCCTCCCAACCAGCCCCTCTTACCTCTGAGTGAATATTCAGTACCTTCTCTGTCTGTCTCCATAATATTGGAACATAAAAGGCTGAGGGGAATATTAGCTGTTAATATTGCATGTGTTCTGTTGACTTGGATCGGCCCTGCTCCATGACGGATGTTCGACTAATCTGGAGAATTTCCACAGTGACATTAAAGTGACAGAAATGCTCAGACATGTGTCAGGATGATCAACGGGGGCCCGAGCACAGACACTTTAACTGGCGCGCAGCCTTAAGCACACATGCACCGAAGCGCACACCCATTTCTTCTACTTTCTCTTACTTCTCTTTTGATTCTTTTCCTCTCTGTCTGTGCACTCTGTGTCAGACATGATCTCTGAGTCTGTCACTCTCTCTCTACCTCTCCACAACTGATGGCATCGCTCATGTCAGAAAGATATAGCATGCATTGTATTGTACATAACATCATATAGACACAGACATTTTCATCAAGAAAGCCAAAGATTGTTGCCAATTGACCAAAGTTAGTTTTCTTTTTTAAGTAAGGAGTGTGTCTATAGACATGAATATGCTTACTGGTCACTCAGTGATGCATATTGATAAGTGATCATGGGAGTGATTGCCAGGCAGGCCCCAGTTTAGAATCACTACCAGAGTGATAAAAACGGTAACAAACAAAGTGTGCATTGCGTATATAGAAACCAAATGTTACTTTTTTGGAGGAGATGGCACTTAAGAAGGGAAAAAAAGATTAGTTAAAGGTGGAATTTGATTAGTCCTTATACATTCTGTTGATCTGGTGCACACTTTTTTCTATTTATTTTCCTTTAAATTCTATACCTTATTCATAAAAATTACCATGTTTGTCCTGAATATCCCATGTATGGGCAGTACAATGAAAGCTGTGTGTTGTGTGTATGTCTGTGCGTGTCATACACAGATATTGATGGCTACTGACGTTAAGTAGCATTGTCCAGGGTCTTGCTTTGCCAGAGTTTGCTTGAACAGCAGATTTTCCCCTGCTCTGAGGTTAACCGGGTTAACATCTGATATACACAATACACGCACACACACAAACACTGCTGCACACACACTCTAGTGGCAAGACCTTTCCAGTGAGACCGTGAAATTGGTCACGGCATTTAGGATAAGACGAGTTGCCCCAGCAGATTAACACACACACACATACACACACAAATACAGGTGCTGGTGACAGGCCATCTGAATGTCCTTACATCCATTAGTGCAGAGGCCTCACTCAGCAGCTTTTACCATAAATATAAGATGTTGGCCCCACAGGCAAATGTATTTATCTGTATATCTATTTTATTAAAATGAAATTACTATGGAAACTATTTTATTCAATAACATGCCCTATGTATGTAGAACTGTATGTATAATCAAGTTATCACATCACTGTTGTAGTGTTTCTCAAGTTGAAGTGAACATTCTCAACAAGAACATGAAGTTTCAGTTACTTTTACTCACCTATGCATTGAAAATTTAACTTGGGTAAAATGCCTTATTCAAAAAATATAAGAAGTACCAGTACTAAAATAATCTACAAGTGCATTACATGCGAATAGTCTACTTCCTCTACTGTGTGCTGTTGATGGATTGCCATTGCAATCCTTTTGTATGTAGAGAGAATGAACGTGTGTGCTCATCTTTTAACTCCCAAACACAAGTCCCTCGACTAATTAGCAGGCCAAAAGAGAAGGAAGGTAACGCAATGTTGAATAAAAAGAAAAGAGAAGAAAGAAAAAAATCCCTTTCATTTAGTATGGTAATATTTCCCACTCACATACTCACAATGGCTGTGAGAACACACAGTTGGGGGACGTTAAAGTCATGGAGAAGTGGGTTAAGAACTAACTGGCAGTAGAGTGGTGGTAGAAATACATTTTATACAGGCTCTCAAAAGGACTGAAGGATGGGGGAATGGAGTTGCATGTAGTCACGGATCAACATATAAAGGCTACGACAAATATGCTACAAACTGAGATAATGAAAGATGTATGATTGCAGTCTACAAGATTTAGGAAAAGGGGCCATGTAACATGCTGCTTGGTCAATATTCTATGCGGGGCCTATAGGCAAACAACTACTAACAACTATATGAGCACAAGGATGAGCCACAGACTGAGCTGTAAGTTTGATCACATGTTATGGCCATGTTATCTAAAAAGCATATAGTTACCAGAATTCTTACCAGAAACAGAATGTTGTTAAATATTTAATAAAACGATATACTATAGAGTACTGACAACAATTGTGCTTAAAAAATCAAAAAGGTACTGTAATAGTACTGTCTCAGGACCTACCAAGTACCACAACAGGGCATTTCAACGCAGGTATTGTTTAACACTACCCAGCCTCTCAGCAAGCACTGATTATATTGCTTTTTGGGTCATCCATTCATCTTAATGGCATACATTTAATCCCCTTTTTTGATTTTTGTATTCACACTGCTAATATTATATACTCTTGTGTGTCTATCCCATTCTTTCCCTGCTAACCCTCCCTCTCCTCCGTTTGTTACACATAACAGACCCAAGCATGGCTGCATGTGTCACACATGGGACGAACTCCTGTGTTTTTTAATACATTTTAATCCCACCATTTGATGCCCCCGTTGTCTACTATAATTTGTACTGACTGTTGAACAAAATCAAAGCTTATACTTGCTGCTTTGTGTCTGCTTTCCCCATGCTGCAAAAAATGCATTTAATTTAGCTCTTTTATACCCCTCCTCACACCTAGCTGTGCTTGTTTTGACATGAAAGTGAACCTTGCTGAGAAGGTTGGCTGTTACATGTCACTACGCATTCGTGAGCTGATCTTCCTTTGAGATGCTCTGATTGTTTTATAAATAAATAATAACTTATTGTCAAAATGCTAGAATTTTGTGTTAGATTTTAATTTTGCAGTATTGGTTATAAGGTAGACATCCCAGTCAATGTGGTCTGGAAAAGCTGGATTGGGGCATCACTCATGCATTCTAAATGCTTTATATGTCCTGATGATCTTAAATATGACATCCATGGACCTTTTTACAATACGAATGAAATAGAATTCTAGAAACAATAGAATTAAAAAAAAAAATTTTTAATTAAAAGTGAATGTTTTGTTTTACAGTGCCAGCATTGTGCACCACTCTTCAATGACAAGCCCTTCAAATCTGGAAATCAGCTCCAGCCAATGAACTGTCGCCCTTGTCAGTGCTACAGCCACGCCTTTTCTTGTCATTATGAGGCTCAAGTTGATGAGCACCCTGATGAACACTACAGGGGCGGAGGAGGTGTCTGTGACCACTGTATGCACAACACCTCAGGTAAAAATGGACATTTACCACATATTCCAAACGCCCTATGTCTACATGTCTTCATATGCTCTGTTTTTACGTTTACATTTGACATTACATTTTCATTGTTTAACGCTTCTTTGTTTTCTCTTCTTATAAGGAAGGAACTGCGAGATGTGTGCAAGTGAGTTTTTCAGGAAGGAGGGGTCTGATCCTTCTCTGGTTGATGTATGTCAGCCCTGTAACTGTAACACTGCTGGTACTGTAAATGGAAGTGAGATATGCACACAGGTATGTCCTTTAAAGGTCAACAAATAAACTGTAGCTCTACTTAAAAAAGTAGTATTTTCTTTTTTTAACCATGTCCCATGCTCTTAGGTTGGGGGGCAGTGTTACTGCAAACATGCAGTAACAGGTCGACAATGCACAGACTGCTTACCCGGCTGGTATGGGCTTAACACATCAAATCCAAATGGTTGTATTCAATGTAACTGCAGTGAGATCGGCACCATCAGCCTGCCAGCAGAGGGGGGCCTCAGCTGTGATCAACACACAGGACAGTGCCCTTGTAAACCTCATGTTACAGGTACATAGCACGCTATTCACTCAAGAAGGTGGTCATCTTATAGTAAAGAAACCCTTGAACTGCCCCATTATGTTGCAGGCTGTAACTATTAAAATGTTCTTGTGTTAATTATCTACATTATGCTTCAAATAGACAAGGCAAGGCAAGTTTATTTGTATAGCACAATTCGTACACAAGGTAATTCAAAGTGCTTTACAGAATAAGAAAGACATTAAAATCACAATACAACAAATCAAAACATAAATAATCACAAATAATCATCATAAAATTTACAGTAAAGGAGAAAAGTGCACAGGTAAACAGAACTGTTTTGAGCCTGGATTTAAACATTGTCAAAGTAGAGGCCTGTCACTCTATAAAACGTAGACAACTCACATATATGAACAAATGACCAATATGTTTTATCAACCATAATAAACCAGGTTTTGCCCTTTAAATGGTCAATTTTGCCCTTGTTTGTCTTTCAAAAGCAGACTTGTATGAAATACAAAACCATTCAGTGAACTTAAAGCATCATGAGTGTGACTAAACTTCTTTTCTGAAGGGCCATAGTTGTGTATGATGAGCCTACAGAAGAGGAAAAGTAAAGTAGAGTGCATATTTATATATGGACATACTAGCAGCTGTGTGAGTACATGAGTTTCTCTCTGAGTCTTGCTGTGCATAAAAACATATTTAGGGGTTGCTCAAGTATACAACATGCCATCAAGGACTAAGCAAATATTTAGTTCTTTAATTCACTGCCAAGTTGATTAAAACTTACTGCTGTGCCTACAACCCCTTGTATTTTTACTGGGCCACATTCCTTTTTCTGCGCATGTTTGTTTGGCTGTTCCCACAGGTATTTTACAGAAATGAGATTTGATTATGGCAATTTATTACTGCCAAGCTAATACTTTGAGCAGAGCAATGGCAGGCACACTTCAGAAGGACAAAATTGAAATGTGCGATCAGAAACACACACACACACACACACACACAAAGGTACAACAACGCACACAGCCATAACAAGGTGGGAGAGTGCGATGTGTACATAATAGCGTTTGAAATGGTGATGCATGGGCCTGTTAACCAGCTGGCTACTGATAAAAGAGCTGGGCCATGTCCGGAAAACACACACTCATATCCACACAAGCAGTCATTTAAACACATTTTTTTCTTTTCATAATGATCAAATACAAAATGTTATAGAGTTTTCTCACCTGGCATGTTTTACATCTCAATATTTTATAAAGGAAATGTCAGTAAGTTTAGCTAAGCATGCTTATCTTAAATTTAGCCAGAATAATTTAATTGAATTCAAATACCCAACAGACCTGTATTTCTTCCAAATGATTGTATTGTATTATTTATAAATTGTAAGTATTATTATTTGTTAATATGAAATAATATCTACATATTATCTCAATCTGCAGATTATGGGCATGTGTCATCTGGCATATTTATCTTCAGGCCTTGGGCACACACACTCACCTGTACTATAATATATGAGCCATGGACAGAAATACATTCATATCTATAAAATCATTAAAGTGGGCAGACTAGGGGAAATGCCAAGTGTCTGGCCTCCTCTACATGGGAGACATACATCTGGGGACACACACAGAGTAACGAGGTAGCTGATGTGAATGTACGTGCACACAGCAGCTGCATATAACCCACACACCCTCATAAATGGCTGTGGTGACTGTGTTGCCCCCAGGCATCCATTTAGGGACAGATTGCCTGTCATGGAATACGTATGGCATATTCAAATAAGCTCGGTTCTCTTGGACTGCATATCATAATTTAACTAGCCTCAAAGCCAACTTATGTTGCTGTTCTGTTGAAGCCAAATTATAGTCTTTAACTTTTTATGCTGCTCCTTTATAAAGAACAACTCCATGTTTTGTTTCAGCAAGATACAAAACACATTAATTACCTCTGTTAATGTTC
>JACM01072508.1:0-20598 GCA_000787095.1 Periophthalmodon schlosseri | reverse complement strand
TCACTGTGGCTAATAGTGACTGCAAAAGCTCTCTGTCTCTGTGTTGTGCACGCATGAACTTTCACTCCAATACTGACACGAAGAACTGACATCTGGAAATACGTTCGAAGCAACTTTAATGTAACAAACAAAGAAACATAGGCCCAGTCATGGTTTGGTTTCGTTAACAAAGAAATATGGGTGTAGAGCTGAAAAGAATGAAAGACTAGCTGAGAAAGTAACAAGAAGACTGTGTGTCCCAAAAGTGCTGCCTCCGTATTATGTCCAATCCATAGCTATCTGTTACAAAGATCGTCTTACTAGTTGGCGAGACGCAGTGTGGAGCCTGCAACACTGTAGTCATCCTGATATGTACTTGGTTCTCTTATGCAAGGGCTGCACTGTTGAGGCCAATTGTTCTTCTGAAAAGCTTTGGAGTAATAGCAGTAGTTGGTTTCTTGGGGCCCCATACAGAAATTCCAACGTATGTACAACACAAACAAATCAAGAAATGCATTACTACTGAATTTTTTCTATGTGTTTGTTGCTCATGTTGGCACTGAATAAATAAATGGACATAGCTAACCTGCTACCCGCCGCGTTCCAAACAGGAAGTGATCATGGGCGCGCTTCCGGCTTCAGTTCACTTTACATTAGAAAACTGTGGCCCCTCTCTCCGTAACTGCTCCTGTCAGACTCATCATTTTGGTCTTAAAATGTTCGTATTAACCCGCTCTACATGATCCTGGTGTTTTTATTTCACTATTGTGTCTGTAAATCAAGATATGAACATTAATAACAGACAAATCAGGCGCCTTCTTTCACCGAGGTCACTCCCGCTAGCGTTAGCAACAAATGTTACCTCTATTCTGTGCTTAGAATAGAGGTAACATTTTGCAAGAGACCTCATCCACAATTAGGGATGATTATTGAGGTCACAATATAATCGTAAGAACTGAAAAAGTAATAATGATTTTCGGAGCAAGAATTCAGTTAAAGTTAAGTCATTTCAAACTACACTCTAAAAACTTAAACCTGAATGTCAAGGTTTTTTACTGTTTATGTCACAATAACATTACTTTATATTTCAGAATGTTTCATTGTTAAAGCTGGTCACTGAGGTGAGGAATGGTAATGGCCAAACTTCTTTGTCAAAGCCTGATCTCGTCAGATCTCAGAAGCTACACAGGGCTGGGCCTGGTTAGTACTTGGATGGGAGACTGCCTGGAAATCCAGGTGCCACAGTGTGGTGCCAGTGGTAAAAACTGTAGTTGTGTCCTTAGGCAAGACACTTCACCCACATTGAGGAGTATGAAAGTGGTGTGTGTGAGTGTTGTTGGTGGTCGCAGGGGTCGATGGTGCAGATTGGCAGCCTCACTTCTGTCAATGTAAGTGTGGAGTGAATGAATAATGCACAAAACTGTGACTTTGAGTGTCTGGAAAATTATTATTATGATTATTATTATTATTATTATTATTATCAATGTATTGCACTAAATAATTGAAGGAAAATTAAGGATTTGACAGTTTGGTGATGATGTCAGTAATTCACATTCATCTTAAAATCATAATATTTCTTCTCACTATTATGATAACACTTCAATTGAATCATGACGACCTGATGTGACTGGTGACTGAATTTTTTTTTATTGATTACGCTGCCTTCATTAAGTTTTATTTAATTACTCTTCTTGAGATACAAAATAAAAAGATCATTTACCACTAAGTGAAGTATTAGTGATGCAACAGATGGTTTGGTCTGTAGTCTTCTCCTATATGATTGAAGACTTTATTAAATAGGTACAATGCCTCGAACATAACAGAGTAAACAGAGTGTTACATCTAGTGCCGATCTATTCACCATATCGTGAGTTTTGGGCTTGATCGCTGACAACTCTCATAGGTGGTGACCGCAGTTCCTTCCCGTTTCAGGTTTTCTCCAGGTCGGTAATCCCTCAGTGGATAAATATGTCCCTGGTTGTTCGTGCGTCTGCCCTGTGACCATAGCCTCCTGTTGAGGTAAATTCCAAATAGGCTCTAACCGACATAAATAGACAAATGATGGCAATATCAGGTTTGCGGTTGCTTGAGTTTTGTTGCAGAAAATGGACTGGTTTGCGACTCGGGCAGAGATTAGCCCCCTTGCACCGCAACGGAGGCACCTGAATTGTATGGCAGTGCTAAAGCAATTATCCGTCGCCACTCCTCCACATCCCCCCACAGCTGTCAGGCCTGTCATCGACACTGGTGTGCGCGAGCAGAGGCTGATCAGCCACTAGGGCCCTCTCCCCAGCTCTTTTATTGCTCTTTCCCAGCCTATGGCCCTTTGCCGTTGTGGCCGGGAGAGATCTCGCGCCGTTACCCTTGGCAGCCCGACCCCTCCTCGAGTCGCCCCCTTTTCTCCTCCCCATCCTTCCTTCCCTCCCGCTCTCACCTCCTCCGGTCCTATATTCCTACCCAGGCGTTGGATGGAGAGGGAACAGCTAGTGCTCTCCAAACACAAGGACAGAAGCTGCCAGCAGGTAGCCATGGCAACAGCTTCTCTCTCGCCCGCCACTTCCAGCTCGCTTAAAGAGAGTGTGGAGAATTGCAGGGCCCCCTCGATGCCTCGCCTCGCACACACAACCCAAATTAGACGGGTCACAGTATTTCGCTGGCACCCGTTTAAATAATCATAGAGATAGATGTGTGTCGGAAAGAGAGGGAGGATGAAAGAGAGGTGAGGCGGGGGCACATCCAGGAAGTGAATGCAGGGCGATAATCAGAAAGACACAGATTGCTGCACAACAAATGATTTTTTTTCTAGGCTTAACACGCGGGTAGGTGGAGACAAGGAGGCTCGAGATGTCTGCGGGCCGCTGTAGACCTTATCTCGCTAATGCAAGTGCACAAGGTGGGCTGAAGTCGTCATTAATTCAGCTGTTGAGTATTAGTTGGTGGATTTGAATGCCCAAGTGTGGATAACGGGGTTGGAAGGATGCTTTTTGGTCAATTTGTGTAACTTGTAAAGGGGACGTTTTAAGTAAAATGGGTGTTTATGATGTTTTAACCATGTTATAATGACGTTTCCTCGACATAAACGCTCTCTGAGTTGTAGGTCGATTGATTCACTTTCCTCTGCGTCTGTAGCCTACATGCAGTCATATATAGAGTTCAAAATGTCGTATAGCCATTTTTAACAACAATAAAAAAAGAAGAAATCTGTTGTTTCCTATTGTGAAATAATACTTTGAAAAGACGAGGCATCTTGTTAAAGGGGATGTATTAAGTAAAATGGGCGTTTATGATGTTTTAACCTGTTATAATGACGTTTCCTCAACATAAGCGCTCTCTGAGTTGTAGGTCGATTGATTCACTTTCCTCTGCGTCTGTAGCCTACATGCAATCATATATAGAGTTCAAAATGTCGTATATCCATTTTTAACAACAATAAAAAAAGAAAAAATCAGTTGTTTCCTATTGTGAAATAATACTTTGAAAAGACGAGGCATCTTAGTTCTGCAAATTTGAAAAGGAAGTCTATGGACCTGTTTCTGTTATTAAGCGGTTCTAGATCGATGCTGCAGTTTACAGTTAACAAAATGTAAAACGACAGTCTGCATAGGTAAGAGTTTAATACTATAAACCTAAAGAAACGCCAAAAAACTATTATCTAGACTTTAGACCACTCATTTTCTTCCAAAAGCAACATCTTTCTCATTTCCTGGTTATTACTTCAGACAGACAGAATCCATTTCTTTTCTCTTGCTTTGCTGGAGTGGGCTGATGTAGAGCACTCGCTGCCCTTTTGCGAGTTTATAAAAGTAAGTATAATGTAAGAGGTGCTGATATAATGAACAAGAGAAGGCATGATGGAAAACCCTGAAATGTTTTCTTTTCATGAGCCCCCGCCTCAGACCCTGCACACCGTTTAATCGCGCTGTGGCTTTTGAAAATAACTCAACCCTGCTTATTTTCTACTTGATTTACTTTGTGCAAGCCTTCCCTCATCAGACCGGGGTTTTGATATTAAGCCAAAATAAATCAGTTTCCCTTTTCGCTGATAAGTTGAGCTTGCACCAGCAGCACAAAGAAAACTTTAGGATACAGCCTTGGGATTACATCACAGCCAAACAATGTCTATTTTTAACCCGCTGATAGTTTTTCTCCCTTTCAGGAATTTCCAAAACAGGAGAAAAGTGAAAGATTGAGGACAGCACTGGAGATAATGAGTAGAACTGGTGTAATAAAGCTAGGTCAACACTGGGATTAGAAAACAAACGATGTCGTTGAACTTTTAGGCTGAGTTTGCACTGGCCTTGGTTAGTTCGGTATTGTTTCAGTCTAGATGATAACGAAAGATGGAGTTTACATTTGAAGCATGTGGCCACCTGCCCTGTGTGGGATATTATCAGTGCTAATATACAGTGTTGGGAATCAAAGGAATACAGGGTGGTGTTTGATCGTATAATTTAGGCTTCAAACTGCACAGAATCAGCAAGAAAAACAGACAACGCAGCTCTGGTGGAGGGGCACGTGTAATTTTTCAAAACGATGAAATAAACATGGAGCTGTTTTTAATCCTATCTTTACATTATAACTTAAATGCAGCTTGATGTTAAAGTGTAAAAGTATTCAGAATATAGTACTCTGATTGGACCATGTCTCAGAATATGTTACAAAATAATTTTAATGCAGGTATTAAGTATTCTGTAACTAAATACATTTTCAAATATTCTTCCCATCACTGCTTATATAAATAAATGAAAGATTTATAGATAATATTTCCACCTCTGATGTCTAGATCCTTTAGTTAGAGTATCTTCAAAACTGCTTCCTCATTCCATGTCTGCAGAGATCAGACTCAGATCAGAACATGCACAGAAACAAGCTCAAGTCAGTTTTATAGCAGAGGTGTGTTGTGGACGTTTACTTCTGAGATGGTTAGCAACATGTAGCATCGAACTTTAGCACATAGTTAAATGGAAAAGGTGCAACTGAAATGGCATAATAATAATCATAATAATAATAATGATAATAATAATAATAACAACAACAACAAAAACAACAACAACAATAATAATAATAACAATACATATAATAATAATAATAATAATAATAACAATGCATATACAGCACTTTTTCAGACGCTCGAAGTCATTTTATAATTCCATGCATTCCACACATTCATTCACTCTGTACTTGATGATAAGCTACTGCGCCATCAGCCACTTCCATCACCAACACGCACACACCGCTTTCATACTAGGCAGTGTGGGTGAAGTGCATTGCCTAAGGAAACAACAGCAGTATTTGCCACTGTTGCCCCACTGTGACACCTGGTATTCCCAGTGGTCTCCCCATGTACTAACAGGCCCAGCCCTGCTTAGCTTCTGAGATCTGATGAGATCAGGCTTTGACAAGGAGGTCTGGCATAGCATTAATCTGGCTAAGGTTTTACACCTGATTACACACCTTCCTGGTGTATCCCTCCCATTTTATTAGAGCAACTACACAAAGAACACAGAACTTTGTAGTCTTCCAAAGCTTGCCACTCAGTTTCAACTAACTTCCTCAATCTACTTTTTAAAAAAAGAAGTGTGTGTCTCTAATAGCAGGTGTAAACGGCATTGAGTAGTCTGAATGGGAGCCACTGACCTGATGGTGAGGTGATGGCCCTAATCTAAGAGAGATAATGGAAGCCATGTTTGCGGCGCTGCTGACAGAGTATGTGGGTGTGTGAATGCATGCACACAGTTGTAAGCTTGCTTGACTTCCCCGCATTGATACCAGATGGCCCTTCCCATCACAGCCAATGGAGGAATTCAGCTGGCAGGACCTCTTCTTGTTCATGGTCAGTGTATGTACCCTCCCTCTCTCTCTCTTTTTCTTGCTCTCTCTTTCCTTTCTCTGGCCCTCTGTCTTTTTCTTTCTCTCTCTTGCTCTCTCTCTCACTCTCTCTCACCACACACTGACCTATTTGTATTCTGGGCAGAGCAGATGAGGCTCCAGGCCCGCTGCCCTGTTCCCCTCGAGCGTACACCCTTGGGAGGGCATCTGTGGCTCTGCGCTGGGCAGATAGGACAGACCCATCGTGGCAATAGTTTAAAGAACACCTCTGGTCCATAGAGAGGGTGTTTGGATTTGGGCGTGAGGGCCTCTCTGTGAGAGATAACCACGCTGCCATGTCTTTATCCAATTTCTGATGTACTGTATATTCTGTTCATCTCCCCCATAAAGACACTGGTGAACAAAGACACATTTGCAACAATAAATGTGACACAAACAGGAATTCAAGGCAGCTCATTTCTAATCATTAAAAAATTGATTGAAAGTACCTTTGGTGTGAATCTCGAGTGTGGTATTCATTGCACTATTGCAGACATTTCCTGAAAAAAGTAAATTAAATCAAAATAACATACAAAAATCTGCACATTTTTACATTTGTTGATCCACTGAATCCCTGTTTGCTACACTATACCATGATAATTGTTGACCAGTGCTGCTGTGACCCTGCACCCACATATTGTCTCGGTAAGGACAATTGTCACTCCAAAGGGACGAGGCTATAACTTACCAGGACAATATGTGGTCAGTCCAGCCTGCCTGTCCTCAGACTTAAATGGACTCATTTGAAATCACCCAAGCATCTCTGATAGACCCCTATTTATAACCCCATCTCCTCCTCCTCTTCTCTATTTGCCTCACAAACATTATGTTGATTTGCGGCAGTCACACATTCACAGACCCTCATATAGTTTGATACAGCCAGATGTGCGCACATACAGGCAGGGGGCGCCGAGCCATAAAGGAATGCAGCACAGTGTAATCACAGCATCATCAGTTCTGTCCTCTGAGGGAGCGGGCCAATAATGCCCCTCTAATTGAATAACTTATCCACAGCGATTTCCCAGGGGGCCGCGCTCCAAGGCACAGTCCCTCAGAGCAGGGGGCAGATGGCGCAGACAGAAGATCAGATCCTGCGAGTCGCTCAGTGACTGATGGAGTTTGACAAACAAAGGCAACTTAGTTTACCTTTGCACTTTTTATTCCCCAAAATCAAAGAGCATTTTTAAAATGATCAAATGCCAATTCTGTGCTTCATTCATGCTTTGTTTCTTCCAGAATTGTTCCGTCTCTTTTTGAATGCCAATGAGTGAGGCTTCTGTTGTGTGAGGCGAAAAAGCTCTCTATATCCCAGGCCTGAGGGTGAGGATAATGCTCCCTAAGACCCACAAAATTCAGCTTCCTTACTCTGCCAGAGGGGCGCTCTACAGGGGTTCACCAGACATTGTGCATTTCTTTTCTCCTGTCAGACACTGTACCGCCCAGGGAGAGGACACACACATGCTGTATCTACACCGGCCAAGTTACAAGCATCAGTTCTGGATCCATCTGATTGTGAGCTCTCGTGGGAAAGGTGTAGTGACTTCATTGTGATGTGGATTTGTTGAAGGTGCACTGCAATTATGTAAAAACAATGATAAACATGCATTCTGACTATGAGCAGGGTCACCTCTCCGCAGATCTGACCTGTAACTTGGGCTGATAACAACAAGAGATAACAACTTCATTCAGACAAGCAGTTGGCAGGCCCTCCACTGTGAAAGTTACATAGTGAACCTTTAAGTTGGCAGATCCATTTCTAGTTTAATAAGAAATACATTTGACAAGTGTCTCCATTTTTTACTAACTTAACGTTGTGGCCAGCCCTTCGATATTAAGAGCAGCGGATGCAAACAAGTTTCTACAACTTTTTGACAATGTTAGTCCCTGTGACAGATTTCTTTTCTTAATTCTTAAAACTACTTTTTCTTTTGTTAACTTGCCAAACTTATCTCTCTGCTCCACTAGTGTTCTTGGTATAATAAGGTCAATATAAGTGCCCGCTAGCATGGTTGAAGTCAATGAAATTCTTATTGGAAAACAATAATGGGAAAAAGTAAGAGAGAGGTGTTGGGAGAGGTTCTACATTGATCTACCCTTCATAGTTGGCTGCACTACATTTACCCAGCAGAGTGCTCAAATTAGTGCCCTGCAGCTCTCTCCCAATTAGTTTCCACAGAGACGAGGTGTAGAACCAGTCACTGGCCTCATTACCTCTGCGCTCCCTCCTCTGAGCAAACCACCCTCCAAACTCTGACTCCCCTGTCTCTCTCTCTCCTCTCACACACCTCCCATCTCCTACACTTTTGTTGCATGTTCACTTGTTCTACAGTCTCCTGTTTATTCTTCCTGTGTCTGTTTCCACATCTCAACATTATTTTGATAGTTAAAAAGACAGGGAATGGAGTCTCCGGGAACTTGAAGAGAGGTATTGTTGCCAAAGACTCAACTAGTAAGAAAGAATCAATGGTGTTTTTCTGTGTTGCCTAGAGTGTGGATGGCACCACAGTGCATTACGCTCACTCCTTTCTGCTCTTTCTAACCCTTTCCATCATTTTCTTTCATTGTAATTATATTTTGTGTTTAGTTCAGGGTTGACAACTTTTGTTTATGTGCTTTTGTTAAGGTAACTGCTTTTGTATGTGACACATGGTTGCTATGACGACAAGTTTTGTGGAGGTTCTATTTGTCAGTTACAGGAGTTTGGAGACTGGCGCTAAAGATTTGACTGCTGTTGTTTAGTTGTTTTGACATGGGTTAAGGCCTACAGAAGCCATTGTGTTCAGAAAAGAAACAACCAGAAGAAATTTGCCGTGTTTCCTTACACCAGAACGCTACATTGGTGTCAGAAGTGACGAGCCAAACCTCCTCGGTAAAGTTTCAGTTAAGCTAACCTCGACTCTGCTGAGCCACCAGCTGAAGATGTTTCCATCTGTGCGACCAAATATTAAACACTAACTTCACGCCACACATTGAAATGGCCCCTGCCCGTGCCATTAAAACCACGAGATATGACGGGACGGAACTGTTGGGCCAGGCTGCGAGATGGTCCATGGAAGGTGTCTCATTGGGGACGCTTTGTCTAGTCTTCTTCTCCTGAGTCCTGGAGACAGATGTGACTACAGAGCTTTAGTCAAGAGAGAAGAGAAGGTTTGAGTCTTGCTCCACCTCCAGTGTACTTCGCTCAGAGCTGCATAGCCGCTGCCCTCAGAGAAGGTTTGAGTCTTGCTCCACCTCCCTCAGCCTGGTGAACAGCTCAGGGCACTTGCAGATGGCATTGAAGGCTTGGTTAATGGCAACTATGCCCGTATGCCACCTGCCAAACAGTCTGAGCCATCTGACCTGTGTATACAGACACACCCTAGATCACTACAAAAAGCACTGAACGTGGCTACAGAGAGGGACTTGCTGTACACCTTGACAGCGACAAGTCTTCCAGAGCCCAAACCATCAGAGACCTGAGAGCTGAGTGAGCTTATTCACATGGTACATGCCGTTACATTAGAGAAGAAACGAGACTTGGGCTGCAACATCAACTGATCTGCTGGAGCTGTGGCCAGGACACATGACCTGGGACTGCTCCAGGGCTGGACCAGTGCAGGGAAACGAGTGGCGCACCACATAGACGGGACGATGCAGGACCAGGGACCTGAGTGATACAGAACATGTTGTCGTAGTGGGCTGCTCAGGAGACGGGAATTGCTGGTACGTACCCATAACAGTGGCAAATGTGAGCTTCTCTGCACTAGAGGATTCTCAGCTACCTTACTGAGGCCAGATGTGCTGGAAGGTATAGCAGCCATTACTCCTACTTCTGTCCAGCTGCAAACTGTGACTGGTGAGGCCCCATGGCCACTGAGACAACACTGACTCTGTGGGTGGGAAATGACTCAGTTTGCTGTCCGGTGTGGGTTGATACCCTGAAGGCCCTGGATAATTGACATTAAACAAGGCGCCCTAATCTTTCCGGACAATCACACCATTCAAATGCACAAACAACTGTCAAAAAACTACTTACCATGTGCATTCAAACCACAGAGCATTGCTTGAGTTGTCTGTGTTTGTCTACCTTTCCAACCTCAAAGACACACAGATGAGCCTCCACACCTTGACCAGGGGGAAGCATTGGTGATGGTGAGGGAGATCTGGGGTGTGACGGACTGGATGAAACAGAACAAAAGCAGCTCTGGGAGATGTTGTTGGACTTTAAAGACAGCTTCTTCATGTCAGAAGATCATGTGGGCCGGACTGACCTCATCGAGCACAGCACTGACACTGGAGACGCATGAGACCGGATGAGACCACGGTGGCTTCCACTGGAAAGACGGACAGCTGCAGACAAGGCTCTGCAGGAAATGCAAAAGACAGGACTTACTGAGCCCTCAACAAACTCCTGGATTGCCCCTGTGGTAATGGTCCCAAAGAAACAGAAACGCAGCGGTTAGTGGCAGGTCCCCCTTGCTCCAGAGACTCGTCCAAAGACCACCTTCACCACCTCCAAGGGACTATGGCAGTTTAAAGTCCTTCCCTTTCGGCCTTTGCAATGAACCTGCAACTTTTGAGAGACTCTGGCAGGGATCCCAAGCCAGGAGTGCATTTTTTTACCTGGATGACATCTCAGTACATGAAGACTCCTTTGCATCTGCATTGTGTTGCTTCATACGTTGTTGTTAATGTAACTGTTTGTATGTGACACTTTTGTTTTGTGGTGGCTCTGTTCGTCAGTTACTTGAGTTTGGCTCTAGTGAGTTGAGACTGCTGTTGTTTTGCTCTTGTTTTGGCGTGGATTTACGGCGTACAGTAGCCCTTGTGTTCAGAAAATAAACAACCAGAAGAAATTTGCCATGTTTCCTTGCATCAGAACGCCACAATATAAAAGCATTAGCCTTCCGACTACCACCAATGACTCACTCACTAACCACATTCACACTAGTCAAGGTGGGGGAAGTACCTCGCTAATCAGGCCCAACCTTACTTAGCCGCTGAGATCAGATGATCTGAGGCATTGACAAAGTGGTAATCATCTTCTGAACTTGATTCTTGTAAAGCTGCTGTCAATATAAATCTCATTGTTTCTCACTACAAATGTGAACTTAACGTTGGGTGCTTCCTGTTTGTGTGCAGTCCTCACAAAGTTAAAAAGATGCTTTTGCCTGATCTACATTCTTTAAACTGTAACTTTTAGTATTTCCACCACTCACTAAGAAAGCTTCCTTCGACTGGACTAATATTCATGTGGACCTCCCTCTATGCATTTAAATCCTATTTATTTTTTGTATGACCCAACATTACAGCAGTTGCTTCATCAGGCTTTGCTAGTTTCCCAGAACTCGTTGAATTGTCTTGTTGTTTGCAGTTCTAAGAACCTCCTCCTCCCTCCGACTTTGGGGCAGACCTCCCAAAATCAGCCTTGACTAATTTGGTGGACTACAGATCTCAAGGTAAGATGATTCTGATTACAGCAAAAATCACAGGATTGCAACAGTTTCCTCCAATTCAAGGGGTATCAGATCTGTAGCCTTGTTTATATTTTGCAATGCTATTTTGTCTTCAAGTCTACAAACATCATAAATTCTTCAATATGGTACAGACATGTCGGCCTTGAAACTAACTTGTGTTGCTTCCTGTAAAACAAACACCTTCAACTTCAACAGCCCCCTGCAGCACTTCCCCTTTCTCCCCGCGCTCTGTCTCTCTCTCTCTTTCTTTCTCACTTTTTCTCTCTCTCTCTCTCTCTGTCTTGCTTGCTTTTTCTTTCTCTTTCATTTGCTTTCTCTCTCTGTCTCTGTCCCTCTTTTTCTCTCTCTGAATCTTGTTCTCTCAGTCTGTCCCTCTTTTTCTCTCTCTGAATCTCTCTCACTCTGTCTCTCTCTTTCTCTCCCTGTGTCTCTGGCTTTCTCTCGCTCTAAATATCTCTCTCTTTCTCTCTCTCTCTCTGTCTCTCAGTTTTTCTCTCTCTCTGAATCTCTGTCTCTCAGTTTTTCTCTCTCTCTGAATCTCTGTCTATCTCTCTCTCTCTCTCTGAATATCTTTCTTTCTCTGTCTCTGGCTTTCTCTTTCTCAATCTATCTCTCTCTCTCTGGCTCTCTCTTTCTCTCCCCCCTCTCTCTCTCTCTCTCACTCTCTCTTTCTCTCTTTTTCCATCTCTCCCTCTCTCTCTTTCTGTCTCTCCCTCTCTCTCTCCCTTTCCCACTCTCTCTCTCTCTCTCTCTCTCCTACTCTCTCTCTCTCTGTCTCTCACTCTCTCTCTCATTCTCTCCCTCTCTCGCTCTCTCTCTCTCTCTCTCATTCTCTCCCTCTCTCGTTCTCTCTCTCTCTCTCTCATTCTCTCCCTCTCTCGTTCTCTCTCTCTGTCCCCCTCTCACTCTCTCTCTGTCTTTCTCTCTCTGTCCCCCCCTCTCCTCACAGAGAATCTGGGTGAGGTGTCAGGGCAGTGTACTCCCAAACAAAAGCATCCCTGTCCACCCCAGACCCAGATGTTCCTGATGGATCCCCCTGTGGATTTGGCTGAATGTAACCGCTCCAGAGCACTCCATCTCACTCCTGCTTATATCACACACACACACACAGACACACACACACACACACACACACACACATACACGCTCATATAGCATCCGTGCAATACAAAACGAATACAATCTTACAAACTCAAACTCATCTGTTCAACACGAAACACATTTGAAATACTTAGACGGAGCAACAGTAAAATTGAAATAACTGAAAAAGTTAGGTTTTGAAAACAGACTGAACACCCTTACCCAAGTATTTTTACCATTTTATTTGTTTTGTAGTCAGTGATGGGAAGAATACTTTCAAAATGTGACAGAGCACTGAATACCCAAATGAAAATGTATTTTGTAATATATTCTGATACATGGTCCACTGTATTCTATAGTGTAAAAACATGACATATAGCTTTATTTTTGTTATGCTCACTCATAAACCACATTCACACTAGGTAAGGTGGGGGAAGTACCTCGCTAACCAGGGTAGAACTTGCTTAGCGTCTGAGATCACATGATGTGAGGCATTGACAAGGTGGTAATCATCTTCTGTCCTTGATTCTTCTAAAGCTGCTGTCAATATAAATCCCACTGTTTCACACTACAAATGTAAACTTCACATTAGGTGCATCCTGTTTATTACAAGCCTCACAGGGCTTTATGTTCGTTGCCCTGTTTGTTATGCAGTAATTTATGTCAAATTACAGACAGAAACTCACACATTCACACACTGCAAGAGCTGTGATATTTTTTTAAACTGTATTCTGAAGCACCAAATGAAAGAGTAACTGCACCGGAATAAAGGTTCACAGGCTCAGAAAGTAGTATTCAGAACTCGTATTTTCGGTACAAGTATTCAGTTACTCCCCAACACTGTTTGTAGTTTGACTTACAGCTGGATAATGTTATTTCTTGTCCAGCCTGTTGTCATTTTTCTCCAAACTTTCTGAACAGTTGATAAGTTTTGTTGTAAATGAGATTTGATTTATATTTGTGTCCTAACTGAGCTATACTTACACAGACAAAAGATTGTACGATATGAGTTTTGTTTTGTTTTGATTTTTTCATTTCTCATTTTTTAATTGACTTGTGAGGTTTTAAGACACCACATAGTGAAAATTAAAAATAAATAAATCCATTTATATGGTATGATCCATGGCAAAAGAAAAAATCAGTTCTGTCAACTTATTTTTTTGCTATAAATAAATACAGACTCAGACAAGGAACAGAAGTGCAGACAAACACATGCACTCGTACATACGCTAAAAGTCAAAAGTTTGGACACACCCTCTCCTTTGTTTTTACTATGTTCTACATTTTATTTTTATTATGGAAGACATCAAATATATGAAGCTATAGATATATGGAATTTTATTGTTTTGCAAAGAAATAAAGTTAAAAAACTCTACAAAGCAAAAGGTGACACTTGGAGAATTTGAATATAAAATCCCCCCAACAATATTTAGTGGAGTTATTCACCTTTTTTCATTGCTACATAATTCCATCAATCTTACATCATATGTCTGATGTCTCCTGTGTGTATATAAAATGTAGAAAGTAAAAATAAAGAAAAAAAAACATTGAATGAGAGGGTGTGTCCAAACTTTTGAGTGACAGGATATATACACATTTATACATGATCTATAGGACTGTCAGTAAATTCATGCCCACATCACTCATTCTCTCTTTCTCTCTCTCTGTCTACCTCTCCCCCCCGTCTCTCTCTGTCTCTCTTTCTCTCTCTCTGTCTCTCTCTCTCCCTCCTTCCGTATGTATATAAAATGTTGAAAGTAGTAAAAATAAAGAAAAAAAAACATTGAATGAGAAGCTGTGTTCAAACATTTTAATTGTTGGCATATATACACATTTATACATGATCTAAAGGGCTATAATAAACTGATGCCCACATAACTATCGATACCAAAACCAGTATCAAAAATGGACACCCATCCCAACATGAAGCAATGCTGAAAAACATCATGTGACCAGGCTAAAACCAGCCCCGGCTGAAAACCTCGGAACCATAGACTGTGTAAAGAAGTGGACTAAGTGAGTGTGACGTCACCCACAGCGTTCGGCCCCAGTCAAATGAAGCTCGTCGGGGCCGGAGCAGTTATAGCGGCGAATTTGGAGCCGAGTTCCGTATTTGGAATTCTGACCGCGAGTATCATAGCAACCAAAGAGCCAATCTGGAGGGAGATTGTTGAAGGTAACTCCCCTTCTTGCATGTGGGCGCTTAGCAACGATGTCAATCAAACCTGTTGCTAACGCAGGAGCGACCTCGAGGATAGAAGGCACCTGATTTGTCTGTTCTTAATGGTCATATCTTGAGTTACGGACACAATAGCGAAATAAAAACACCAGGATCATGTAGAGCGGGTTAATACGAACATTTTAAAAGCAAAATCTGGTAACAAACTTTTATATTCACACCTGCACCTGTTTTTAATATTTTATATGGACTTATATACTTTGTATGTTACTTTGTTTGTTTGTTTGTTTGTTTTTTTGTTTTTTTTGTTTTGTTTTTTACTGCTTGTATTGTATATTAAACAGGGCACCTATGAAAAAGACAGCCCATGTGCGCTCATTGGGTTCCCCTGTATAAATAAAGATAAATAAATAAATAAATAATAAAAATGATGATTCTGACAGCAGCAGTTACAGAGAGAGGGGCGGCAGTTTTCTAATGTAAAGTGAATTGGAGCCAGAGCCGTAATCCCGCCCATAATCACTTCCTATTTGGAACATGGCGGGTAGCAGGTTAGCTATGTCCGTTTATATGTGCAGTCTATGCTCGGAACCGACTCGATCCACATCAGAACTAGTATAAGACCGATATGAGTTCTAGCAGTTTGCAATAAGTGCCCCCAGTTTTTGTGTGCGCTCTCCTCCCTCCCTCCCTCCCTCCCTCGTGACCAGCCTCTGTCCTCAACAGCCCCTCTCAGCTCTTTCTGCTTAATAATGTAGCATGCTTCACTGTCTGATGTCGCCGTGGGTTGCTGTGGCACCACTGAGAGCCCGTCTACCTTTGTGAGAGACGCAGAGACCGGTTGCCAAGGAGTGGATTTCAGGGAGGAGGCGAGAGAGGTGAGGTCGTGTAAAGGAGAGGCCTGGCAGAGGAGCAGAGCGAACACAAAACATTCAACAGACCGGGTTATGGAGACAAGACAAGAGTGAACAAATATAGAACAAGTAGAGCATGTTTAAACGTGGCTATGTGCAAAAAGTAACATTGTTGGTAACTGGAGTGCACGTAATGTTCAACTGTAAATCAGATGAAGATTTTTGATATTCTGGTAGGAACCTGCAAAAATCTGTTTTGTGAGACGTGATTTTGTTTGTGTATTTACAGTTTGTGCGGCAGTGGTGGGCATTTGTACAGCACAGTTCACGCCAAGTAATTCAAAGTGCATTACAGACTAAGGATTCGCATTACAAACAAATAAAAACATAAATAATACCTTAAAAGAGCGTTATATACACAGCTAAACACAACGGTTTTGAGCCTGGATTTGAGCACTGCCAGTAGAGAGTTGGGTTAGGGAAGTGGGTTAGGTTTGGCAGACAGCAACAGGCTCTTTAAATGTGATGACAGTATAATGATAATGATAATTGTAGTGACTTGTCACTATTAAAGCTTCTATATTACGCAAAACTGACTCTTGTGAACTCAAACCCAGGGTATAATGTTGTTACCTCCTTAAAAACATACCTGGAGTTGTGTTTTGTTTCATTCACACATGTTTGAGTAACACTTTATTATTAGTCTGTCTACATCTCCAAAGCTCAAAATGCTCTGTTCCACCTTGTGATGTCATGAAGCGGTAGTTTTCAAGTTAAGTTGGCAATTCCAGGGCTGAAACCATCCAAATGATTCTAGTTAATGTGCGTGGAGTTTAAAAACACAGTGGAGCACTTCCTGTATTACCACGTGACATCACAATGTGGGACAGAGTGTTTTGTGTCTGACAGAAGAACTCTGCCTAAATATGCAGGGTTTGTGCGTTAAACCCGTGTGGATGAAACAAAACACACATGAGGAAACAACATTATAACAAAAAAAAGCGTAATATGGGCCCTTTAATGTTTCATCCAATCACCATAAAATAGACTTGAGTTTCCAAACGCTGCATAAACTTCTCAAGTGATTCTACTCTATGTTGAGCTTGACATCTGACAAAACAAAACATAACATACAATGAATAACTTGTGTTGAGAAAGAACATTGTTGGTGCGTTCCTGTGTGTGGTGGGTGGAACATCCCTCTGGCATAGAACTGTATATATATTTATATCAGTAAGAACATGGATTCTAAAGGGACTGATATCTTGAGCCGGGTGTCAATGTTTCACTTAAAGGTATTTCATTAGCATCAGCAGGTCTATGGCCATGCACACACACACACACACACGCACACGCACACACGCACACACTGGGTTATATCTATGTAAGCGCTGGCTCTTTTGCCTTGGAGCCTGAGCACAATATTTTTGCGGTTGTTAATCTGATTCTTAAGCATTGGTGAGGAAGGCAGGGTTGTGTCAGAGATGTCTCTTTTCCACAGTGAGCTGCTCCTACATCAATGAGATTGTCTTTATCTGCCTGCTTGCAGCTTGGGCTCAGATTCTGCCCTCTATATACGGGTGCCGGCTTGTGGGAGGCATGTGGGCGAAAGTGCGTGGCATCTGGCCTAATGCACAGCCTGCAGAGAAACACTAACACGTCATATTCGCTGTGACTTCAACAGCGCCACAGTTGAGGTTCACATATTTCGCACGGAGAAATTCAGTCAGTGACTCACAGGTTTGAAAGATATTCCTTGGGATGTGGAGTGAATTGGAGTGGAATAGTTGTGTGTTAAACAAGTGCCACTGTGTCATCTATTCTATCTTACGTAAAGGTTCCCATAAGCCACTCCCCCGACCCTCCGCCTGCCTTGCATTTGACTCAGGATATTCCCACTGTACCACATTCCTGCATTATTTCATTATTCTGGACTGGGCCCTGCCTCTTCCTGCCAAAACACTCCCATAAACTCACATCCAGAGCCGGAGTTCTGGCTCTGCAGGGGGCATTCCACAAGTGTTCATAAAATGCACACGTACAGTTAGTTTAGACCTGCCTTATAATGCCTTTGCCAAAAAGGGTATGTGTGCTTGAGGCGTAGGTCTGTTTAGCATTTTGAAACCTCTGACAAGGCACTGACTCTATCACAGTTTGACAAAAGGGACCTCATTGTACAGTTCTGGGGAAATACTCTACGTAAAAAAGAAAAAAATTCCTGAATTGTTGTTATTCTAAAATTTCCCAGTTGCTCTTGCTAATAATCCGATTAACCCACGCAGGAAAAACATAATTTGTAAAATCGAAAATGTAAATGGGTTTTTGTTTTCATTTGCTCCAGTTCCAACCACAAACTGCCACTTTCTAATGTTGTGGAACAGTAGAGCCACAAGTTCCATGTGCGTGTTTGTCAGGCCACAGAAACAATGAACAGAATGTACAAGAGGTGCAAAAACAAAATAAAAAAGCAATGACGAAACACCAAGAAACGCATCATGACATCACCACGTGTTGCCTTGGATACTCTCGCTTCTGACCAAACTATATTTTCTATATTATATTTTTTTTAAGAGTTGGCTAACACTTACAAATTCTATTCCGCATGAGGTAAGCACATGCATCCAAAACATTATGGCTAAAATGGGGATGGTGCTAGACTCGGTGTTACATTTATCAGCTATACAACAAAACAGAGAATAACACAATATGTGTAAAAAAAGTTGCAGCCCACACACCATATTACTTCAAATGTGCACAGGGCCCGGCACATACTGGTCATTGTGCTTTCATAGAAGCTCTTGAGGTGAGCTCCACATATCAATTATTCAGTTCGATCACCTAGCTCCCTGGCTTTCTCCGTCTTAGCCCTCGACTTGCAGAAGAATGACCTGTGCTGGCGTAGAGGCAGACACCGGGGAGGGATGGAGGCGGGGTGGGGGGGCAGCCCTGTAGATAGCCTGACTGGAGCCAGAGGAGGACTGCAACAGGAGTATTCATTAAAGTCGCCCCAAGAGCACAGGCAGAGGAGAGGATAACAAGACCCTAGGGTGGCTGGTGCGGGCCCTCACCCCTCAAAAACCATAAATGTATTCCCCTTCATCCAGACAAATCCGCAGTCTACTGTGTCAGCAAAAACAGGAGCAGCCAGTGTTTCGTGGACACAGCCATGAATCTTCGTGCTCTGTTTCAGTTGGCTCACAATTTGGACTTTTGAAACTTCTAGGTAAAAAGATGTCAAACAATGGAATGAAGTCACTATTAGTTTTGCGATAGGCCAAACTTATTTTATGTGCATTCTGAACTATACTATCACAGAAACACATTATTGAAAAATATGTTGATGTGGCAGTGGCCTCAGACATGTTTATGGATGTTTATTTTGTGAAGAATTCTGTGACTTCTGTCCAAAGATACAGTACTCTCTCTCTCTGAGGGGAAGGGGGGCAGCGGCTCTACTTCAAGCTACTCTAGAGAGACCAAGCAACTTCAACTTTAGATGCTAGTCATGTCTCTAAAATAAACAAGCTCCAGAGACTCAGGACAAAACTGTATTGTCTCTCAGTCTTTGTGTTTACACTGAGCAGCAGGCACCAGATCATAATCATCTATAATAAACTAAATATAAGAGAACTCTAGAAATAGTTTCCCTAAACTGGATTTGAAGTAAACATTTAAGTCCAGCTTGGAGCTATGGTCCCTGCACAAACATCTCAAAGTATAAGATGGTGTTGGTAGATGACAAAAGAAACATTTAAATATGCCATAATTGAACAAGGGACCATCCCTGACTGACGCATCTCCTGGGTCTGTGAGCCCCCTGCACTGGGCCTGTAACTGCACTGGGTCTGTGGCCCCCTGCCCACTGGGTCTGTAACTGCACTGGGTCTGTAACTGCACTGGGTCTGTAACTGCACTGGGTCTGTAACTGCACTGGGTCTGTAACTGCACTGAGTCTGTAACTGCACTGGGTCTGTGAGCCCCCTGCACTGGGTCTGTAACTGCACTGGGTCTGTGAGCCCCCTGCACTGGGTCTGTAACTGCACTGGGTCTGGTCTGTAACTGCACTGGGTCTGTAACTGCACTGGGTCTGTGAGTCCACTGCACTGGGTCTATGGGTCTATAACTCCACTGCACTGGGTCTGTAAGTCCACTGCACTGGGCTGCGGCTCCCCCTGTCTGCCTGCCTGGCCTGTTGGGCCTCAAACAGCAGCTTTCCAAAAAGACCCCAAGCAATGCTGAAGTCAGGCTGCAGTAAGCAGGCATTAAAGCTGTTTCACTGCGGTTTGTTAAATAGTTGGACAGTGAGAGCATGGGGTGGCCCCAAGTCAAGGCTATGGCTGTCTGGGCTCCAGAGTGGAAATCTCAAAAATAAGAAGAGGACTTGGGGAGGGGGCTCAATGCAAAACAGATTTCTGAAAGTGAAGTGTTTCACCGACCTGCACAAGATATTTATAGCATCAGATATGAATTTCTGATCTCTATGTGGTATTTTCATTGTAAATTATCCACAAAGTTGACTATGAGTTCTTTGACTCATGCAGTGTGAAGGAATGCATTACATAATCTTAGACGCTCACTCATCGCGGCAGTGGTTTTTGGCCTGTTTTGTGTTTGAGGTATTAATGACTACTTTTAGGAAATATAATCTCCCACTAATGTCCTCCATAAATAACAGTCTGAGTTTCGAATTACTTAGACTTAAGAGTTGTGTGCAAACTTTGAGTTGTAAAAGTGAAAAAGGAGGGAACTTGTGAAGGTCCTCCTAACCTCCCATAGACTTGGCTTGTTTCTGAGCACATCTGTTAAAGGAGGGCGGAGCTCTTTTTTATATAGGGCTGTATATTGTATCACCATCAAATCAAATCACAAAGGCTGCACTTATAAAGATAGAAGGTCCTCTGTAAAGAACAAAGTATCCTTATCTTTTTATAGAAAAGTCTTAGTTTAGATTAGGTTTAGATTATCTTAGATTTTTGGATTAGTTTAACAGACATATTTTAGTCAGCTGTCTCAAATATTAACACTCCTAGAGTTGTTTACTCTGAACAGAACCTTATTTTTTAAACATATATATCGCAAATCTAATCAAAATATCAAAAATAAACCATAGACTGCATAAAGAAGTAAGCTAAGTGAGCCTGACATCATGCATAGTGTTCGACTCCAGTAAAATGAAGCTCAT
>KN470797.1:13770-25064 GCA_000787095.1 Periophthalmodon schlosseri | reverse complement strand
TTTACTTTAATGTAGTAATTTTTCCATTACCAAAATATTCAGTTTTGCCTGCGAAGTGAATTTCTACTTATTTCTAAACATACAGAATACATTAAAATCACTGAATATAAACAGTTAAATGAATCCCTATCTTTTCCGAAACAAACCGCAGCCCATTTGACATTTGCAGAACTAATTAATAACGATAAAGGCGATTGTTTAATTAGTTCAATTTTATTTCAAAGGTCACGCAAGAAGATTAATTGGTTTTGGGGAATAAACTGCCACGGGCCATTTAAAACAGTGGTAAGTCTGTGAGCGCCACAGCAATGAGAGTGGACCGCCATCTAGTGGTGAAAAGCGTACGGCAGCTGTTCAGAAGTCTATTTTTAGTCACTTTAGAGTAAATAAAAAGCCGCTGACAGTCATTCGCACCCGTTTCTTTCACATGGTCCGAAAGAACACGGCTTAGGAGAAACAGAGCCCTCAACGAAAGTGAAAGTGCGTAAGGTGTGAGGTCAGAGGTCAGGCCAGGATGCAGGCGAAACTGGTGCATCCAAGTTTCAAAAGAGGTGCGAAAGTAATACACTTCCATTATTCTGTGTGTCTAAAATGAAGGTGTAAATGTTTTAACTGATGTTGCACTGCAGCCTTTTGCACCGATGTAGAGCCACAAGTGTGTTTCCTGTCTGTGGTTAAACCTTTATTTGAAACAGTCTCAGATAAAGAGGAAGTCTGTAAATATGGAATAAATGTCTGGCTTAACTTGGCTGTAATATTCTAGTAAACATACATGTACTACTACAACTACTTTGAGTACTACTGCTGATGTACTTTTACATTTTGAACAGGTTTTTTTAATGTTCTGGAACTTGATGCTGTCAGGTGAAGGCTCGTTGTAATTCACTAACTATGCGAGCGGAAACGTTTTCACATAAAATCTTAAAATCCGCACATTATATTCTGGTATTGCTGCGTTTCAGATGACATCACGACATTCTACGGACCCGTGTGATCTCAAGAGTATTGTTAAAATGCAGGTTTTTGTTGTAATGCGGTGAGTTCTTGGGTCGAGTCACTTCTCAGAGATGATCAGGTTCAACATTTTTGGAGTTTGTTTGGATATTTCATGGCAAAGTACAGTGTAATCAACAGGGAAAACTGTCCCTCACACCAGATCCATAGACTGTATATATAAATGGACACAGCTAACCCGCTAGCCGCCGCGTTCCAAAGGTCCAGCTCCTTCGACTCTGGCTCCGATTCACTTTACATTGAAAAACTGTGGCCCCTCCCTGTGTAACTGCTGCTGTCAGACTCGTCACTTTGGTCTTAAAATGTTCGTATTAACCCGCTCTACGTGATCCTGATGTTTTTATTTCACTATTGTGTCCGTAAATCAAGATATGAACATCAATAACAGACGAACGAGGCGCCTTCTTTCCCTGAGGCCGCTCCCGCTAGCGTTAGCAACAGGTTTGATTGACAGCGTTGCTAGGTGCCTGCTCCCTGCTAAACCAGCGGTGCGGGCGGGAAGGGCCGTTACATTCATCAGCCTCGCTCCAGATTGGCTCTTTGGTTGCTATGATACTCGTGGTCAGAATTCCAAATATGGATCTCGGCTTCAAATTCGCCGCTATAACTGCTCTAGCCTCGATGAGCTTCATTCGACTGGAGCCGAACACTGTGGGCGACGTCACACTCACTTAGTCCACTTCTTTCTACAGTCTATGCCCCCGTCTGAAAGAACTACCAATATAACGCTATTAGACTAATACAAGTACCGTATTTTCCGGACTATAAGTCGCACTTTTTTTCATAGTTTGGCCGGGTGTGCGACTTATACTCAGATGCGATTTATATGTGAAATATATGTTTTTTTCTTCATTATTATGCATTTTTTGGCTGGTGCGACTTATACTCCAGTGCAACTTATACTCCGGAAAATACGGTAAATAGCCGTTAAAATTAAAACTTAACACTAAACCCACTTCTTTTTGCTAGTAAAAAGTGAATATCATATTTTAATAATACCATCTACAGTTCCGTGTCCCTTTTTGGCAATTAATGTGATGTAAACTAGGCAAATTTGCTCGTCAAAATCCGAGTGTGTGCTGCCTCCAGTGGCCACTTCAAATTTCAAGTACTATGTGGCATCACGCAGAACTGCCCCGATTAAAGCCAGGTGTTTCTGATTACACACACCTGGCTGCAGGGGCGGAGTTTGAAGTGTGGGCACCTGTCAGACCAATCGCACTGATCCTTATACCTCCAGACTCCGCCCCTCCTCCTCTATCACGCTCTTCTTCCTCCAGCTACCGCCCGGTTTAGCAGCTCTATTTGAAATGTGGTTGTGGGCGGAGTTTATGTGTTTGGTCGCACGTTAAACTAGACAAAAAACCTGTCCTCCAGTTCAATTTTAAAGAGCCCATATTACGCTGTTTTCTCACAAACAGAAAACACGCTGTTCCACCTTGTGATGTCACGTGGTGATACAGGAAGTGCTCCACTGTGTTTTTAAAGTCCACACACCTTCACCAGAATCATTTGGATGATTTCCACCCTGGAATTGCCAATCTCCACTAAACAAAAGGTATAAGGAGCTGTTGACATGAAAACTACCACGTCATGACATCACAAGGTGGAACAGAGCATTTCGAGCTTTGGAGATGTAGACAGACTAATAATAAAACGTTACTCGAACATGTGCGAATGAAATAAAACACAACTCGGGGTTTGTTTTTGAGACGGTAACAACATTATAACTTGGCTAAAAGCTCAGAAGAGTTCGTTTTGCGTAATCCGTGACCTTTGAACTTTGGGCTGCAGAATGTTGTGACGTCGCTCGAGCGTAACTCAGACGCTCATCTGCTCGTGATATTTCGCCATCCGATCCCATAGTAAAAGTTAAAACAGATATGAATTCCTTTTCGGGAGCTTTGGGTGCGGACCGGAGATATTTTAGGCCCGCAGCAGCTTTATGCCTCTGCCCCCCCAGCTCATCCCACCTCGGGACAGTCCCACTCGACAACATGTAAACACAATCCTGGTCACTACGGCAACCGGCCAATCTGTGGACAGAGGAAACGGGAGAGGGGGATAAAGAGGGGAGGAGGAGAGAGAGAGAGTAGGGAGAGGGGGAGAGAGAAGGGAGGAGAGAGTAGAGGGGGGGTGAGACGAAAGGGTGAGCGGGAAGAGGAGGAGGGAGAGAGGAGGGAGGAGAGTAGGGAGGGGGGGAGAGAGAAGGAAGGAGAGAGTGGGGGGGTGAGAGAGAAGAGGAGGAGGGAGAAAGTAAGGAGAGGGAGAGGGGAGGGAGGAGAGAGTAGGGAGAGGGGGTGAGAGAGAGGAGGAGGAGGGAGAGAGGAGGAAGGAGAGAGAGAGAGAGAAGGGAAAAGGGGAGAGGAGGAAGGAAGAGAAGAGAGGGGGAGAAAGGAGAGTAAGAAGGGAGAGAAGTGAGAGAGAGGGGGAAGGAGGGAAAGAAAGAGAGAGAGGGAGAGAGAGAAGAGAGGAGGAGGGGAAGAAAGAGAGGAGGAGGAAGATGGGGAGAGAAAGAGAGTAGGGAGAGAGGAGGGAGGAGAGAGAGAGGAGGGGAAAATGGGAGAGAAGAGGGAGGAATGAGCGAGGAACGAAAAGGGGAGAGAGGGGAGAGGAGGGAGGGAGAGGAGAGAGAAAGGAGGGAGGAAGAAAGAGGAGAGTAAGAAAGGAGAGAAGTGGGAGAGAGGTGGAGATGGGGGAAAGAGAGAGAGAGAGTGGGTGAGAGAGAGAAGAGAGGAGGAGGGGGAGAGAGAGAGGAGGAGAAAGACGGGGAGAGAAAGAGAATAGGGAGAGAGGAGGGAGGAGAGAGAGGAGGGAGGGAGAGGAGGAGAGAACGAGGAGGGAGGGAGAAAGAGGAGAGTAAGAAAGGAGAGAAGTGGAAGAGACAGAGAGAGGAGGGAAAAAGGGGAGAGGAGGGTGAGAGGAAAATAAAGAGGGGAGAGAATTTGGAGAGACGGGGAGAGGAGAGAAAGAGAGAAGGGAGAGGGTAAGAGAGAGGCAAGAGGTTGGAGAGAAAGGGAAACAGAGTGAGAGAGAGAGAGAATGTGAGAGAAAGAGAGTGAGAGAAGACGGGGTGTGTGGGTGTGTGTATCTGGATGAGCAGCTGATGATCTGACAACAGAAGCTGCTCTTGGTTCTTCACACTGCAGCTGTGAGAAACAAGGAGACGACACCGACACAGGCCTGAAGACACAGAGTCACGTCTTACCCAGTTCAAATTTAAACGCACCCAGCTCATCGGTTAAAGCCGCACTACGTCACTTTTCTGCTTGTCTCTGTGACGATGTTAAAGCTTTGCCCGGAATGCTCCACAGTATGGCATTAAACATATTTCGCATTTATTCAGTTGCACAAGTTTTCGATACGTTTAATGTGGTTCTGTAAATTATTCCAAGCAAAGAGAGAAAAGCAGGCGATGCACCTTCTACTAGAAAAGTTCCACAGTGCACTTTAACTAACGGAACTTATCACCATTATGCAGTAAAAACAAGATCCACATGTTTGAACGATAACGATACATGAAGTACTCAGTGTAAAAGTACAGATACAGAGGTAAAAGCTACTCAAGTAAAAGTAAAAGTATCACATGAAAAAATCTACTTAAGTAAAAGTATTTAAGTATCTGTTTAAAAATGTACTTCAAGAGCAAAAATTAAAAGTGTTGTTCATTTGTTAAAGTGTTAAATGTGATAAAATTGGTGATACATATTTTGGGCAACTGTTGTAATAAAAATCAATTTCTTAATTTTTCTCATGAATTTTGTGTGTTTGTTTTTGTTGCTCAAAGCCGAAGCTTGAACTCGAAAACTTTACTCAGGATGTCACTACGGACGTGGTAAAAATAACCCCTCAAATCATAAGAAAAGTACTTTTTACTTTTCAGTCCTGTTCAAAAAATGTAGCGGAGTAGAAAGTACAGATACTGCTCTCAAATGTACTGAAGTAAAAGTAAAAAGTATCCAGTGTAAAATGTACTTAAGTAAAGTACAGATACTTTAAATTTTTACTTAAGTGCAGTACTTTACTACTTGTACTTCGTTACCTTCCAGCACTGGCAAGAAATCAGGATTCACTCATTAATTCATTCAGCTATTGCTTTTAAATGTTTGTTACAGTGCCCCCTTGTGGTAGAAAGAAACATGCAGCGATTTAAAGTGACCTGACGTAAACTACACCACAAACTCAGCCTGGGGGGTTGCTACACTTACACTTAAGTTATTCATGTGCAAAAATACAACTATTTACCCAACAAACATACGCAGCATTTATCCAGATCCACACAACGAGCCGCCTCAAGCTCTTCATTCACAAATACTGCCCTAGTGTCTAAACGGACGCCTCATCACATCACAACACACGACAACGAAATATCACACGTTTATGCTAATACGACGCGGGTTTATTTGTACGGCACAATTCAGACACAAAGTCATTCAAAGTGTTTTACAGAATAAGAAAGGCATTAAAATCACAATACAACGAATCAAAATAGAAATAACCACAAATAATCAGCATAAAATTAACATTAACCATTTACTGTAGTATCCCGAGTTGCTATGGAGACACACCGCCAGTCGAACGCCTGGACACGCCCTCTCACTTCATGTTTTTTTTCTTTATTTTGGATAAATAAATTGGATATGGAATTATGTAGTAAATAAAAAAAAGTGAAATAACTCTACTAATTTCTACAAACTACTACATAATTCTATGTATCTTACTTCATATATTTGAGGTTTTCTGTGTGTATATAAAATGTAGAAAGTAGTAAAAATACATAAACAAAACAGAGAGGGGGCGTGTCCAAACCTTTGACTGATGGTGCGTCTCCATAGCAACTCAGGATACTACAGTAAACATGCACTGAGGTGGTGGTAGTACAGCTGTGTTACTTTAGGAATAGTTCAGTCCTAATCAGGATCTCCACGACTAAACAAATACTACAAAATACACCTAAACTCGGTCTAAACCAGGTTTAAACCAGGACTAAGCCAGGACTTAACTAGACCTCAGTCAGGACTAAACAAAAAGTACTACTACTATTACTTCTATGACTACGAGCAGGAGGAGGATTAGTAACTGTTGCTGCAGCGGTGTCAGGCTGTTAGTAGAACTAATTACTGCATAACCTTTATTTTATGTTGTAGTAGTAGTGGCAGTATTAGGAATAGTAGTAGTAGTAATAGGTGCTGTAGTAGTAGTAGTAGTAATAGTAGTAATAGTAGTGGCAGTTTTAGTTAAACTAGATTTGGATGCAGCAGAAGGAGCACTTGAAGTAGTGGTAGTAGTAGTAGTAGTAGTAGTAGTAATAGTAATAGTAATAGTAGTAGTTGCAGAAGTGGTGGTAGTAGTAATAGTAGTAGTAGTAGTAGTAGTAGTAATTGTAGTGGCAGTTTTAGTTACACTATCAATTCAATTCAATTCACTAGATTTGGATGCAACAGAAGTAGCACTTGAAGTAGTAGTAGTGGTAGTAGTAATAGTAATCGGAATAGTAGTGGTTGTAGAAGTAGAAATAGTAGTAGTAGTAGAAGGAATAGTAGTGGTTGTGGAAGTAGTAGTAGTAGTAATAGTAATAGCTGCTGTAGAAGTCGTGGTAGTTGTAATAGTAGCGTCAGTTTTTGTTACACTATATTTGGATGAAGTAATTGTAGTGGTAGTAGTAGCAGAAGTAGTCGTAATAGTAGTAGTAGTAGTAGTAGTAGTAGTAGTAGTATTAATAGTAATAGGAATAATAGTGGTTGTAGAAGTAGTAGTAGTAGTAGTAGTAGTAGTAGTAGAAATAGTAGTGTCAGTTTTTGTTACACTACATTTGGATGAAGTAGTAGTAGTAGTGGTAGTACTAGGCACAAGCTTTATGACCGTTGCAGCAGTGATGACAATAACACCACACACCACTATATTTTGAGAGTACTTTGAAGTATTTTGAAGTAACAGTAGATTCAGTTTACTCCGGATTTCTTTCCAGCTCCGACAGAAACGGAAAAACCCTGTATGTGCTTTTTACAGACAGGTGCCGGGGGAGTGGGCTCAAAGCTTCATTCAGCAACAAGGGGTGTGTTAGCGTAGCCACGTACCAGCTAATGGAACGCTTCACCGCTCCCGAGACGTCATTTATTTGGTCCCTCGCGCAGAAAAGTACAAATAAGGACATGCAATTAGGCTGTTTGTGAGACTCGGGTAAATACGCAGACGGAGCGCGGGGGAAAGTACTGCAAAATGATACGAGCGGTGAAGTATTTGAGGAAAAAAACATGTTATTTTATCATGAGGTACTGACAAAAATTGAAGTGGACACTGCGGGACGGGGTGGGTTAAGTGTCCCGCCCGAGGACACGACAACAGCGTTCACGTGCGGCAGCGGGAATCGCGGCGCCAGCCCGTGGGTCGGCGGGCAAACCCTCGAAACGCTGACCGAGCTACCGTCGCCTGCTCAGCTCCACGGAGAGGTTGTTTCGTTGCCAGAAATGTTCCGCAGTGTGGCATTAAACACATCTTTCTAGCATTTTTGTTCAATCCCAGGTGTTTTTTTTGGGTTTTTTTTTTTACAGTTAAAAAATACGTCGCTAATGTACAGATCTGGCCTATAACTTAGCCCGGTGTGTCACCTTCTTGTTTCTATGGAGATGGAGTCTAATGCTTTAAAAAAATTACAGGAAACGCAATGTCGTCCGGGTTACGGTGCTCTTCAAATTTGTCCTCTGCATTTGACCCGTCCTTCAGTGCCGCCGGGACGAACTGTCAGGACCCATCTCTAGAGCTTGAGCTAGTCTTGGTCAGGAATATTTTAGCTCGAGGATTTCACCAGCGGCGAATTTGAAGTTTTGACAGGGAAACCGGACACGCAAACTCCACACCGGGAAAAGTTATGCAGTGCAGCTTTAAATGCATGACATCATTACAATTTCTATACTGTGTAAAGAAGTGGACTAAGTGAGCGTGACGTCGCCCGTAGCGTTTGGCTCCGGTCAAATGAAGCTCGTCGAGGCCGGAGCGGTTACAGTGGCGAATTTGAAGCCGGGTTACATGTTTGGAATTCTGACCGCGAGTATCATAGCAACCAAAGAGCCAATCCGGAGCGAGGCTGTTGAAGGTAACGCCCCTTCCCGTCCGCACCGCTGGTTTAGCAGGGAGCAGGCTCTTAGCAACGCTGTCAATCAAACCTGTTGCTAACGCTAGCGGGAGCGACCTCGGGGAAAGAAGGCGCCTGATTTGTCTGTTATTAATGTTGATATCTTGATTTACGGACACAATAGCGGAATAAAAACCCCAGGATCACGTAGAGCGGGTTAATACGAACGTTTTAAGACCAAAATGACGAGTCTGACAGCAGCAGTTACAGAGAGACAGGCCACAGTTTTTCATTGTAAAGCGAATTGGAGCCAAAGTCCATGCTCACTTCCTCTTTGGAACGCGGTGGCTAGCGGGTTAGCTAAGTCCATTTATATATACAGTCTATGATTTACACTGGCGAACTCATTGACATATTCATTTTTGCATTGCGGTAAGTACAGATCGCACGTAAAACTGAACCGTACAGCGGAAGCAGCTGAAGCAAATCTCTTCCTATTCTAAACTTAAATCCCGATTTATATATACAGTCTATGATTTACACTGGTGAACTCACTGACATATTAATTTTGGTATTACGGTAAGTACAGATCGTACGTAAAACCGAACCGTACAACGGAAGCAGCTGAGGCAAATCTCTTCCTATTCTAAAATGTTTTGCTTCGCTACCAAATCTCCGCGCATTAATAGGCACACGCACGGGGACACTGCGCTTATAGCTAATCGCGCGCGGGTCAAATACGTGCCTTTCCTTTTGGAGCGGGTGACGACAGGCCTCTGCCGTGAGCCGTCGGAGCAGCTGCGTCTCTCAGCGCCGCCCCTCCACAATGGGGAAGAACACTGACCCTTAGCCCACTGTATCAACATGGGACGGCGACACAAGTGAATGAAGCCCGCACGCTTTGACAGGGCCAAACTGTACACACGAGCTAAAAAAAGGACCCGAACGGGGAGAGTCGTTGATAGTCGCGGTGACGAATGCCCCCCAGCTATATTGAGACTGTTTATACTGGGGTGTTTGGTTGGTATGGTGAAACATGTGCCACGGTTCAACACGCAAAGCCGTCTAATCCCCTGAAGAATAGTCTGCTTTGATGGAGACGGAGGTTTAAGGACTGTTTAAGCTCGGAGTAATATTTAAAGGGCCCACGTTGCGCCGTTTTCTGATCTACGTTATAATGTTTCCTCGTCGCAAACAGACCTGGAGTTGCGTTTTGTTTCATTCACGCACGTTTAACGCGCAAACCCTGCGTATTTAGACTGAGTTCTTCTCTCAAACGGAAACGGGGTTGTCCCACCTCGTGATGTCACGTGGCGATGCTGTGTTTTTAAACTCCACGCGCCTTCGCTAGAGTCATTCGGATGATTTCGGCTCTGGAATTGCCGATCTCCGCTGAACTGAAGGTAAAACGTAGCTGTTAACTTGAAAACTACAGCTTCATGACGTCACAAGGTGGAACAGAGCGTTTTGAGCTTTGGAGATGTAGACAGACGAATAATAAAACGTTGCTCGAACATGTGCGAATGAAACAAAACACAAGTCCAGGTGCGTTTTTGAGGAGGTAACAGCATTTTAACACGGCTAAAAGCTCACAAGAGTCAATTTTGCATAATATGGGACCTTTAAATAACAGAATGAACGACATGTAAGATGCAATAGAGCTCAAAAGTCCAACCCACATTGGTCCTAGAAGAAAAATTCAACTATTATGAGACCAAAACAGGATGGAGGCTGGTTAGTCCATAGCGCGGCTGTTTTCAATCTAAAAAAAAAATGAATTGAATTGAATTACAAATCTCATGCTCATTAGTTACCACAAAATCAATGTGAATTTTGCTTTCGGAATTTCATAAAGCTTTGCCCGGGATCCAGAACACACACTTCTCCAAAACTTAAACTAAATCAGTTAAAGTTAAACTAACATCATAATGTCATATTGAGTTTGTGTGGATAAAGCTCTGTTTCAGGCATCACTGGAAAACCTGTGACCACAGTGATGATGTCATGGAAATCCCGAGCGCCCGGAGCGGCGTTCAGTCAAAGAGGCTCTATTTGCACAGCCCACATCCCTCAGCGCAGAGTCACTCGCGAAATCCCACACAGGAACAGCAACGGGGAAGCCCTTTTCCACTGCGCCCCTGCCCACGCCCAGGTCTGGTCCAGAACCCGGTCTAAGTCCAGGTCTGGTCCGAATCTAAGTCCAGGTCTGGTCCAGAACCCAGTCTAAGTCCAGGTCTAGTCTGGAACCCCGTCTAAGTCCAGGTCTGGTCCAGAATCTAAGTCCAGGTCTGGTCCAGAATCCGGTCTAAGTCCCGGTCTGGTCAAGAATCTAAGTCCAGGTCTGGCCCGGAATCCGGTCTAAATCCAGGTCTAGTCCAGAATCTAAGTCCAGGTCTGGTCCAGAACCCGGTCTAAGTCCAGGTCTGGTCCAGAACTTTGTCTAAGTCTGGTCCAGAATCCGGGCTAAGCCCAGGTTTGGTCCAGAACCCGGTCTAAGACCAGAACCCAGGCTAAATCCAGGTCTGGCCCAGAACCCGGTCTAAATTCAGGTCTGGCCCAGAACCCGGTCTAAGTTCAGGTCTGGCCCAGAACCTGGTCTAAGTCCAGGTCTGGCCCTGAACTCAGTCTAAGTCCAGGTCTGGCCCAGAACCCCGTCTAAGTTCAGGTCTGGCCCAGAACCCCGTCTAAGTCCAGGTCTGGCCCAGAACTCAGTCTAAGTCCAGGTCTGGTCCAGGTCTAGGCCCGGGGACACAGAGACTTTCCGTTTGCAGCTCTGTGTAAAGACCTTGTCCCTGTGACATAACTCAATGTAACAGTCCGACTTTTCCAGCTCTGAGTGAATGGACTGGACCTGAGACGTTATAAGCAAATTATAATTATAAAACACCTCAATGCTGTAAGCAGTTAAAAAATAATAATAATAAAGACACAGTATGTAGCTTTTCTGGTTGAGGGTCCACCACCTGCTTGTTTCCATGGAGGTACGTTTAGGTAAGTTTAATGCCATTCTGCGGAACATTCCAACCACAGAAATAACATCTCCATGGAAACAAGCGGGTGGCAGACCCTCCTTTGGTTCATGATGTTTATACGGCACATTGGCCAGTTGTAAAAGGCTTTATAATGAATAAACTTGGTATAAAACCATAGTTACCAGAGACAGGGGAGTCGACACGGGGGGGGCAAAGGGGGCTGTTGGGGGGGCCCG
>KN470797.1:0-13722 GCA_000787095.1 Periophthalmodon schlosseri | reverse complement strand
CGATTCGGTCTCTCCAAGGAGCATCATTTTGACAAACACACACTCGCACATCCCCGTTAGCCGCCTGTAGCCACAACAACTTTCTCATTCGCACACAGGAATTCAGGATGTGGTCTCACCCGCACTCGAACCACATCAGAACTGGGACTAAACTGAGACTAGAGACAGAAACAAGCCAGGACTAGACCAGGACTAAACCAGCACTAAACCAGGATTAAACCAGGACTAAACCAGGACTAATCCAGGACTAAACTGAGACTAGAGCCAGAAACAAACCAGGACTAAACCAGCACTACACCAGGACTAAACCGGCTCTAGACCAGGAGTAAACCAGGACTAAACCAGGACTAGACCAGGACTAAACCAGCTCTAGACCAGAACTAAACCAGTTTATTTTGAACATAATTTGAGCAACAACAAATATACAAATAAAAACAGCTAGAATAAAAAGATCAATTCTATTGTTTCTGTTGAACAAAATTCAGTATTTTTTTTTTTTTTAATCAAAATTACATTTGAAGCTTTATTAGATCTCAAAATCTGCACGAAATACTTTGACTTTTTACTTTTTAAGTACCTTTTTAAACAGGTACTTTAATACTTTTACTTAAGTAGTTTTTTCATGTAATACTTTTACTTGAGTATTTTTTTGCTCCAGTATCTGTACTTTTACATAAGTAATAAAATTGAGTACTTCTTCCACCACTGTTCTTCTTCTTCTTCTTCTTCTTCTTCTTATTATTATAAACTAAATTGGATTACTCTTTTGCATTTCTACTTTTTAATCGACAAAACCAACACAACGTCAGAATAAACGCCTCACACGCAAAGCAAAGTAAACGAACATGTAAACTTTCTGCTAGGCCTCGTTATCCCGGGCTGTTTACGACGCCGATAACATAATTTAAGTAGTATTCCTCATATTTATAGCTACAAACACTGGTGTGAGCAAAATCTAATCCAGAGGCCGTCTTTCCTCAGTGTCCTGGCGTCCTCCCAGACTCTCCATATAACTCACACGGGAACGACAGGAGGGACGGGCCCGAGCGGAAGAATATGACACTGTCACACTGTGGAGCGTGTGGGGATTTTAATTTTAGAGCAATGTAGAAACAACGGGGGGCGCAAGAGGGGTTTAGTCTGTGCGACGAGCGGGACGTTAACACAGTTTGAAGTGCGATACTATAGACGCGGTGCACGATTAGCACTGAAACTACTTCAGGAGACTGACACGACGACCCGGGAGCAAGATCATCTCAAAAACTATTCTGCTTGTCGTCATGGAGACAGCAAACTTGCCCCGACACAGAAACACGAAAACCCCACACATACAGCCCCCCTCTCCCTAAAATCTACTGCCGCGAATCATTTTCTTTGTAAAATTAAAGGTGTATTACGAATTTCTGGTAGGGAGTTTGCCACCTTCTCGTCCTTGCTAGAAATGTCCCAAAGTGCGGCATTAAGCTTGTCCGTTTGTGCGAAAATGCTTGTAATGCGTACGGACTTGGCCTCGGTGGCGTCGCCTGCTCGTCTCCACGGAGATAGAAAAGTTTAATGCCGTACAGTGGAACGTTCCAGGCAAAGCGGTACCACGTCAATCGATTTCTGTTTACCATCTGGGATAAAGCGTGTCTCCGTGGGGGGTGTTCCTTTTTGGGTGGGGGCCCGGGGCTGATTCAGGACGCGGGGAGATTATGTGGGGTGTTCCTTTTTGGGTGGGGGCCCGGGGCTGATTCAGGACGCGGGGGGATTATGTGGCAGGAAATGAAGTATGCGGAATTCCCCCGGAGCAGCTGGAGGAAGTGTCTGGGGAGGGGGAAGTCTGGACATGACTAATTGGACCATTTGTTGTTTCTGAGACAGGCTCAAAACCTGTTTAGCTGCATATAAAAATTATTATTGTTTTAATCAACATTATTTTTACCAGGCAATATTTTAAAGCTCCACTTTGTAACTTTTCTAGTGAAATATCAGCCACATGCTTGTCTCCATGGCGATCTTATTGCTTTGCCAGGAATGTATGATATTAAACTCAACTATCTTTCACTCATTCATTTTTTACAGGTGTTTCTATTGCATTTTTGTTTCCATGGAGATGTTATTGCTCTGCTAGGAATGTTCCACGGTACGGTTTTAAACTCATCTATCATTCATTCATTCATTTACAGGTGTTTCTATTGCATTCTTGTCTCCATGGAGATGTTATTGCTCTGTCAGGAATGTTCCACAGTGTTGGATCAAACTCATCTATCGTTCGTTCACTCATCTACAGGTGTTTCTATCGCTAAACATACTGTCTGTTCTTACTCTGAGCAGTGCTCGCCTCTCCACAGAACATAGCGTCACCTGCTCGTGTAGCTAAGTTTAATGCCGTACTGCGCAACGTTCCGGGCAAGGCAATAACATCTCCACGGAGACAAGCGGACGGCCCGATCCCTCCGCTGGAAAAGCCACACGCCGCGGCTTTAAGTCTCTGCTTGGGTCCAGATGCATTTCTGTAATTTTCTTCATAATCACAAGGGCAGTGCGTGTCTACGAATGTCGGCCGCGGGACAAATTATGTGTAATGTGGGACGAGGACACATTTCTGACGAGGAGCCAAGAGGCCGGAGTTCCGTCCAAAGCAGTGTCCCACCTGGTGTCTCCTGTCTGTGGCGGGTGGAGGTGTCCGTGAGAGCTATTCCAATGTGAGGATAGTACAAACAGTATTCTACGTAACTTTATATTTAGGCCCAACTTATACAATTATGAAATACAGGAAAATGCTGAACAGTCCATGTATGTTGAATGCAGAAGTACAGGTTAGCAAATACAATTAAACTTGTTTTGAATTGATGCTAAATTTGAATATTGAGTTTACTGTTCATGACAAGCAACGCTGCAAAAAGAGCTGATTAAAAATAGCCCTGGGACGATATTGGAATTTAGTGTCACGATTATCACGGCCAAAATATTTGCGATTAACCATCATATCACGATAATTATTAAAGTTGCTGACAGTTTAAAATGTTATGGATATGAATAATTATACTTTCAATCTTATGAATAAGTTCGATTTTTAAAGAACTGTTATAGTATTGTACTTCGTTATCAGTGAAAACAACTACGATCTAGCGGAGAATATTCTGGATGAGCAGGGCCGTCAATTGAATTTTGGGGGCCAAGAAGTCTCACATGGGCCCCCCTCTAACCCTAACCCTACAAATTAATAGGAAGAGAGTCCAATTCTGGGCCCCTAAACCCTGGGACAACAGACCTTTGTCCCCCCCGTTGACTCCCCTTTGGATAAGTAGTTTTTTTTCTGCACATTCTGGTGATACATTGGCGATTATCTTTATGGGCGATTATCACGATTCTATAAAATGTCCCACGAATGATTACTGTCGACCCTTTTTATCACAATAAATTATATTATTGTTTATTGTCCCATCTCTAATTAAAAACAAAATTGGAAAAAAAGATATATTGTAGTTGTTTTACCTTTACAATTCATTTTTTCAACTAACATTCATTTAAACTGTGTCTGATGCTTAAACCTGAACTTCTTTTTAAAGATGTTTTAACACATTTGTGTTGGTTGACATAATATTATCTGAATATCATAATCAGGATACTCCCAAAAAGATCCAGATATAATAGGCTCTGTGCACAGTAGCATGTTAGCTAGCTCACTGCGTCTCAAAGCTAACGGTCACTTTTATTAAATCAGAAAACTCTGTGCACAGTAGCATGTTAGCTAGCTCACTGCGTCTCAAAGCTAACGGTCACTTTTATTAAAATCAGAAAACATAAAATAAACAACTTATTAAAATTCAAATTAATTCAAATAAAGACTACCCAATTATTGTTATACGTAGAATACTTCATTTTGTGGTGCTGTTTTAATATTTATTATGCTTCAAAATTAGCATTAGCATTAGCGTTAGGGTTCCTAAACACATTAGAGTCCTCCAGTGAAGTAGTCATTTTATTTGTGTAGTTTTTAACACGTTGTCAGTGACATGTCCACTGTCTGATCTTGAAATATTTATTCATTTTAGCATGACTCTGCAAAAAACCCATAGAAATACAACTGGACAGGAAGTAGTGACGCTAACAGTGAGGTTGCCAGGCGCTGCTGTGCACAGAGCCAATACTTTTCAATACTGCCCACCCCTAATAGAATGTCACCTTATATGCACAAATCTTAGGTTTTAACAACAAAAAACATGACACTCCCCAAACTTGTCTCCAATATCTTACCATATAAGGTCAGACCTGCATTTTTTGGATTCTAGTTTAGCTTCAAATTAATAATACCATATCAGTACTATATCGTTACAGGCTAAAGTGACAGACTTGAAGCAGGGGCCAGGGAACCACTCCTGTGCTGAGTACTGCGGCTCCACATAGACACTGACATGCCTCGGTGAAATGTGGACCCTGCCAGATATCTTTCCACTGGCTGAGGAGGGAAGAAGCCGAAACTCTAAAGAGCCAGTAGTGCTAACAGTAGTAGTAGTGACAGCATTAGTGGTGGTGGTAGCAGCAGTAGTCAGTGGTAAGTAGTTCTAATAGTAGAAGTATTGGTCATAGTAGTAGCAGCTGCAGTGGTAGTTATAGTTCTCTGTAGTATCAGCAGTGGTAGTCAGGCCCGTTGACAGAAATTTGGGGGCCTGGGGCAAGAAACTTCATATGGGCCCCCCTTTTATATACATTAATAGGAAGAGGGTCAAAATCTGAGCCCCTAAGACTCTGGGGCCCAGGATAACAGACCCCTTTGTCCCCCCCCCGTCAAGTCCCCTGGTCAGCAGTTCGAAACTTGATTTTTAATAATAATACTACCGTATTTTCCGGACTATAAGTCACACTTTTTTTTTCACAGTTTGGCTGTGGGTGCGACTTATACTCAGATGTGATTTATATGTGGAAATATGTTTTTTTCTTCATTATTATGCATTTTTTGGCTGGTGCGACTTATACTCAGGTGCGACTTATACTCCGCAAAATACGGTAATGCATTTGTCTTATATAGCGCATATTCATTCACTCTACACTCGGTGGTGGTGAGGAACTACTGTCGCCGCAGCTGCCCTGGGGTAAACCGACGGAAGCGAGGCTGCCAATCTGCGCCGTCGCCCCTCCGACCACCGCCGACACTCGCACACACACCACATTCATACTACGCAAGGTGAGTAAAGTGTCTTGCCTAATGACACAAGTACAGTTTGCACTCGAGCCACTGCTGTCTCACTGTGGCACCCGGTATTCCCAGAGGTATTCATGTCCAAGTACCCGCCAGGCCCAACCCCGCTTAGCTTCAGAGACCGGACGAGATCTGCATTGACAAGGCGGTTTGGCCATAGTTACTGGAAAATGCATGCTATTTTTGTGCTCTTGGGCATGTCACTTCTCCTTCCTTGCCTATAGCGTCTGCCAGTACAGGTGTTTGAATGTTCGAGCGCTGCCGACGACTGAGCGAACGGGTGATCGGCATAGCGCGGTGTAAATACAGTAATCCGTTTGATTTAACTTTATCTTAGTATTTCAGACTTGTGATAGTTGATATTGGTTGTGAATTGCAATAGTGCAGACGGAGAGGGGTGAGAGCAGGATACCCGTGGGTGCGCTGGCAGAAGACGGGACATGCCAGAGGACTGAATCACCCGGCTGCTAAAGTGACACGGGCAGAAGGGACCAAAGGGTTTAGCTGCCCCCGCTGTGGTCACATGGAGAGATGACAAGGGCAGTAATTAACACGAGAGTCTCGCTTCATAAAAATCAGAGTTCATTCGCAATTTGCAATACTGGATATAATTGGGAAAGGAGGTGGAAAAATGAGTTAATGCAAAGCAAACGCAAAATCAGAATTTCGTGTATATATCAAAAAGTCAAAAAGCTAACATTCATACATTCATGTTGCTCAAGGGCACTACAACAGAGTTCAAAACCAGCAATGCTGCTCTGCTCTGTTACACAATACAGTAAGTGTCCATAATCCAAGCAATAGAAGCAAAAAAAAAAAAAAAAAAGTCTGCTGTAAGGGAGCTTTAGGAGCACAGTGTAACTTTTCTGGTGATGTTTTTGCTTTTCCCTGGAAAGTTCCACAGTATGGAATTAAACTGCATAAAGAAGCGCACGTGACACCATCAGGTCAGATCTATGGAGAGGTGACTACACGGCAAAAGCACATTCATTTTGTATTAGCAATAAAACACTTTTAACTGAGGAAATCCATTATGTTTATGTTTAATCTGATAATGCGGAACCTTCCAGGCATCTCCATGGAGACAAACAGATGGCGGACCCACTCCTTGTATCGTGTATTTTACGTGAACGTGGGGTCTTGAAAGGGGCCTGTTAATAAAATACATTATGACTATCACAGTTCAGCCAGCAGAGGGAGTCAAACGCTCAGCCAACCTGTTCAAATGTAAAGGTCACGATTACAATGGGACACTTACAGTAATAATGGTGTTTAATGGAAAGACTTTGAACACTGCACAGTTGTGGGTTGAGGGGACGATTCCCCGTGGGCAGCTTGTTAACGGCACGTCAGCCGAATGAATCACATTTCTAAATCAGCTCTGCCAGTCAAGTGCGTTTGGAGCTCTTTGGTGAAGGGGCTGGTTAAGGGTTTCCTAACTACCCCCCGTGTGAGGAAAGTGCCGCCTGATAAATGAAAGATGAACGGCACTGACGGGAGCCTGCTGGGAACACCACGTGCCACGATCGGGCTGTTGTTCTGTCCTTAAGGCAAGACACTTCACCCGCCATGAATCCGGTGTGTGAGTGAGTGCTGGTGGTAATCGCAGGGGCCGATGGCAGAGATTAGCAGCCTCGCTTCTGTCAGTCTACCCCGGGACAGCTGTGGCTATAATAGTAGCTTAGCACCACCGAGTATGTGGAATGAATAATGTACATATTGTAAAGCAGTGGTGGAAGAAGTACGTAATTTTGTTACTAGTAAAGTACTAGTAAAAGTACAGATACCGAAGCCAAAAAAAAATACTCAAGCAAAAGTACATGAAAAATCTGCTTAGGTAAAGTGTCAGAGTACCTGTTAAAATATGTACTTAAAGAGTAAAAAGTCAAAGTATTTTGCGCATAGTTTGCACATAAATGTAGTGATTTTGATAAGATTTATGCTGAATTTTGTTCAACAGAAACAACTGAATTTCAAAAATGCAGTGGAGTAAAAAGTACAGATACCTGCTCTCAAATGTAGTGTAGTAAAAGTAAAAAGTATCTACTTTAAAATATACTTAAGTAAAGTACATATAGCTAAAATTTTAACTTAAGTACAGTACTTTACTACTTTTACTTCGTTACGTTCCACCAATGTTGTAAAGTAATTTAAGCATCTGGAAAAGCAATGTAAGGCTAATTTATTATGAATGAATATTAGATTTTGATTAAAAAAAACTAAAATGTATTTGAGTAAATCTTGACAATAACTGACAATATTTTTACCAGAATAATCTTACGAAAACTGTATTGAAATGAACTCTTTCTCACTAGAGCCACCTCTGAGTTGGGGCAGTCTGGCTGTGATGCTGGTGTATAAAGGGTGTGCAATTGAGAAGCTCTGACTATCACTGCCCTTGAATGAAGTCCAAACACACCCAGATTCCAGGCACGCAAACGTCCCGTCTCACACCGACACATACCCCTACGATATCCCCCCGCGTAAACAAGATTAGGCTTTAATTAAACATATCAGTGCCGGGACACAGACGCACACACGGAGGTTCTGGCTGTGTTGACATTGCTAGAAGCAGGTAATGCTGAAGTCATTTACCAAAACCAAAGAGGGGTGACAATGCTAGCCGTGGAGTAGCGTGGATTAGCTTAGCTCCACCACAGTCGTTCAAAGCGCTCACCTCTACGACCTCCATTCACAGAAAAGCCATTTCAGATCGTGTTTATGAGGTGTTATATGGGCGTGAGTTGCTGGTGTCCTTTTAGTGCGTGAACGGTATCGGCGCTAATATCATATAGATGCTGTTACAAAATTAGCAAACTCGGTAAATCCACATTTCATGCATTGCGACATATGAATCCAATACTAAACAGCTGCGTCATGGGTAATAAAATGGCTTCTAGAACGGGTGATGTTTACTTACTTTAATTACTACTTTTTTGAACAAAGTCACCACCACATTTATTTAGGCGAATTGGCTAATGTGTCTTGCCCATGGACAATAAATACACAATAACAGGAACAGGATATAACATTTTAGAAGGTTGCACAAAAGTCCGACTATATTTCAACTCTGTTTCATGAAGATCTTAACTTAATGAAAAGAAATTAACTTTTGCAACTTTTGTTACTCAAACAAGCAGACCACAAGATTATCTTAGAGTCATCAGCAAAGTGTCTGGAGCCAGATTTTTCTAACAAAATAATCAAAACAGGAAATTAGTCTATGTCTGGAAATGTGAGAGGAAATTGCGGAAAAAACAGCATGTACAAATAGGAGAAAAGAAGTGGTCCAAGAACTGAGCCTTGGGGTACGCCTAAGAAACAATGAATATTAGTGAAAGTCCTGTTTGAGCGAGATCATTGGAGACAAGGTTCAAGGAGGAAGTGAGGGCAGAAAGATACACACACACACACACACACACACACACACTCTCTCTCTTACAGCTTGACTGAGCAGGGCTGGCTGACACCTGTGCTCTGATTGGTTAGATTTTCAAAGTGGGCGTGACTAGCTATAAATCTGTTTCTCTTTTTTTACATTAAGATAAAAAAAAAGATAATTTCAGTCATGATGAGCATATAACATGTTTTAACAAATAAACTGTGCTGGCACTGTACTGTTTATAATCTCCATAATAACAACATGGCAACAGCTGTGGGTGGAGCGGCATAGAATGGGTCAGCAGCAGAACGGCAGCAGAACGTCTGATGAAAATGTCTGAGCCCATAAAGAAGTTTGTTCTTGTTCTTTGTTCTTACTACGTATGAAGTATGAATTGGCCTTAACTATGTCAAAACAAGGAATAATCTGTTAATAAGCCTCTAAAATTTATAGCGGTAGAAATGATCCAGCACCTGGAACTGGGACTATATATACCACTAGGGTGACAAAAATAAACTGTAATCCATCATAAACAAGCCACAACCTGTCCATAAATATGTTTGCTGAGGTTCATGAGGTTCATGAGGTTCATGATGTCCATAGTAAGAAATAAAATAAAAACAAACTGTAAAATTGCCCACAAGAAATACAAACCCTTACACACTGTTGATTGGAAGTCTACACAGCAAATTTCTGTTCTTTATATTTCTTTTTAAAGTTAAAATTAAATAAAAACTACATTCAAATGCTATTAACTTAATCCTATCCTGTGTGTAGAATGTGGACGATATCACTCAGCTCTATGAACCACTTAAATAGTCACAGACCCCACACGGAGACCCCCCGATGTGGATAAATAAAGGCGGGAGGAGCGCGTTGAACATGTGTCGTCCTCCGGGGCCGTGCACAGCTGCTGTGAGGAATCTGACGGTTATGATTCACCTCTTTCAAAAGCTCAAACGAACACATGGGACATTTGTATCTGACGCTCCTTAAAAAGCAAGACTTAACTCAGGCCTATTTACAGCCCATTAACACAATGAGCTCACAGATAAGAAATCACTGCTGCTATTTGTCTAATCCACAAATTTTGCCTCTGTATTTAGAGACACCAAACTAAACAACTACAATATTATCAACTGACATTTTCATGTACGGCCCTAAAGATGAAATAGGTCACTTTTCATGGTAAGGGCACGTGACTCCTGCTTGACTTGTTCCTCAAAATATGGTTTTCAACTTAAATAATGACAGCAGGCCAAGTTACAAATCAGATCTGTGTAGATGCGACCCTGCCCACAGTAAGAATGCATGTTTTTCAAGTTTGTTTTTTTTTTTTTTTTAACAATTAAAACACCTACCTTCCACCATTAAAGTTACATAGTGCACCTTTAGTAGTTTAAAAATACACAGTGCCGTCGTATAGTCAGGCCCGTCCACAGAAATTTGGGGGCCCGGGACAAGAAACCTCACATGGGCTCCACTCTAATATAAATGAATATGAAGAGGTTTCAATTCTAGGCCCCTAAGACCCCCCCCTCAGTCAACTCCCCTGCGTAGAGTATACAAATACCTAACAGAAATGTCAAAGTCATAAAGTTTAATTGGTTCATCTTCAAAGCAAGTTCTTACAAAGAAAACACGGAAATCCCAGTAACAGAAAGAACATTAACGAAGGAATGCACGTCTACTCTGCCCAGAAAGAACACAAAATATATATACAACCCTGCAATATACGGTAAAAAGGACAGTGTTGGGAAGTAACTGAATACATGCACTGAAAATACGGATTCTGAATACTACTTTTGAGTAACTGCTTTCTGGCACTTTTACTCTTTCTCTTACTCTTTTGGTGATATTCAGAATGCAGTTACTTCCCTGCATTAAAAGGAATACTTGGCGGTACTTCATCATGTTATTTTGGCTTTGATCTGAACAGTATTAGTGAGAATATAGAAGTCACCGCTCTTGCAGCGTGTGTGTGTGAACTGGACATAAATGAATCCATAACAAACAGTGCAGCAAAACTAAAACTAAACTGTTTGTAATTATATGTCATATTTTTTACATTATAATTTAAATGCATCTCGGTGTAAAAGTAGTCAGAGTATTCAGAATACAGTACTCTGATTGGCCCATGTGTCCGAATACGTTACGAAATACATTTTAATTTGGGTATTCGGTATTTCGTAAGTATTCTTCCCATCACTGAAAAAGGATATGACTCATTTTAAATTATGGAAGAAATGTGTCACTCTGATAGGCCCCTCTTTTGGGATTTGAGTCCTGTTCCACTCCTAATAAATAGAGAAGCCATTCGTCAGGGAGCGTGTAAATGACTAGTCTTATATGCACAATGTAAACATTAGCAACACCTGTTTAGTAAACCAAGTCAGAGTTAGCTTGCACCATGATCTCAAACTTACGGTAACATAAATAAAACATATCCATATCCACATTTATAGACAGTGATTCATAAGTCTCATTTCAAAGTCCACCCTCGGGAAAGCCACTCCGGAAATACTGATCTATATAAATGGGACCGGACGCCTAAACGTAAATACGATAAAAAGGGTCTTTGAGGTTGCGCGTCGCTGTTACCGCGGGAGACGGCTTCCACCATAACAGCAAGTTTAATTCTGAAACCTCAAGGACTCGCTGACTAAAAATAATCAAGTATGTGTTAATATAATCTGTTACCGGAAGCAAAGTGTATTTTCAGATGTTGCCAGATGAACCGTGTGGACAAGGCTATAACAATAACATAAGAAGAAGAAATTAAATCAGACCCATTGTGCTCGTGTCTGTTGTGTCATAGTTATAATCTATGCCACACGTGGATCATTATGTTATGATTTGCACGTTTTAATTCGCAATATTGATCTAAAACGACTTAATAAAAGAAACACGTCTGCTGACTTGGGTTAGCAAACTGCGGTGCCGTAAACGTCATCACGACAAAGCGCCGTGTAGCTGCAGGTCCCACAAGCGAGAAGTGGATTTTTTTCATTTATACCAAAATGACTACGTGATGCTGCCAAATCCTACGCGTATCATCGGTTAACACAATAAAATTCAAGAACGAAGTGCGTCACAGCGGGTGTGTATCGGAGGAGGTCAAAACGGGAGTTGATTGACAACGTGGCGCGATTAAAGATGGCTCAAACATGCACGAATCACTCCAAAAACAACTTCAAGAAGGTAAATGAGAAGGAAACAGCTACAACATGGTTAAAAGCTCTGAAAAGTTGATTTTGCAGAATAGGTCTGATTTGAAATTTGTCGGTGGTTAGTTTACACTATAGCCACAGCTGCCCTGGAACAGACTGACAAAAGACATGGCAACCTGCAGCCTCTTCTACCAATCACCCATTTACAAAACCACATTCATCCAGAGGTAATGCATGAACTGCCTGACCCTAACCCTTACCCTAATCCTACCCTAGCTCTATCCCTACCATAACTCTACCCTAACCCTTACCCTACCCGAACCCTTACGCTAAAACAACAGCAGAATGCACTGGCAAACTGGGATTGAACCTCTGACCTTTGGGTAGGCGGCTGCACACTCTGACCACTGCTGCCCCAAAATGTAACTCCATCCTCCTTGCGTTAAAGCTAATTAAAGATACATCATAAAACAAATATTACCGTAAATAACTGAAAAATACTTGCCAAAAATTACTAGTACCGGTTCAGTTCTACAGTGTTTTTTCCAAAGATCACATTAAAATACAACAGTGTGAATTTGTTACATGTTAAGTAAAAAAGTTAAGTCTTTCATTTCCAAAACAGAGGATTAAAGATACATCATAAAACAAATATTACCGTAAATAACTGAAAAATACTTGCCAAAAATTACTAGTACCGGTTCAGTTCTACAGTGTTTTTTCCAAAGATCACATTAAAATACAACAGTGTGAATTTGTTACATGTTAAAAAAGTTAAGTCTTTCATTTCCAAAACAGAGGAAATCTTGTTTTTTTCTTTTTTTTTTCCATTTTGTGTATGGGAAGACATGTACTCCAAATGTAACTGTTGTATTTGTGACCACATAAATGAGCATGAATTCTTCAGATGTTCAGTGTAACCTTAAGCAGCAAGCCTCGGACCATTACCTCATCGTTAACCTAAAGCTAAACTTCCAGCCCATGCACCCCTCCACACGTTAACACGCTCACACGCTCCGCTGGACCGTCTCTCTGTCTCTGGAGCGAGGTCAGGGGCTAAAGAAAGAAGCTGGAACATGAAAGTAGCTGTGTAACTGGAGAACAAGTCCAGAGTGAAAAAAAATCAATGGTGGAACGTAACGAAGTAAAAGTAATAAAAAGTATACATTTGAGGTATCTGTACTTTACTTAAGTAGATTTTAAAGTGGTGCCTTTTTACTTTTATTTCACTACATTTGAGAACAGTATCTGTAATTTCTACTTCACTACATTTTTGAACAGGACTGAAAAGTAAAAGTACTTTTTTATTTTTGTGACCTGCTGAAAAAGCTGATGGTTTATTAACACATTTGTAGTTTGAGCAAAAATCTAAAAAATAAAAACAGCGAGAAAATACTTAGTTCAATTGTTTTTCAACAAAATTCAGCACAAATTTGTATCAAAATCACTACATTTGAAACTTGTATTATTATTTATTATTATTTATCTGTGAAATACTTTTACTTTTTGCTCTTTAAGTACATTTTTAACAGGTACTTTAATTCTTTTACTTAAGTAAACAGTAACTGTCATCTGTGGGAGCTGGAATCGCGCCGCCGACTTGTGGGTCAGTGGATCTGGCCGCTGAACCAATGATTTTCACATCAAGAGCGGGATTCGAACCGCCAACCTTCGGATCAGTGGACAAACCAACTGAGCTACTGTCGCCCCAAGAATGTACCGGGGCGACAGTGTGAGTGGGGGTCGCCTCTCCACAGATCTGACCTCTAACTTGGGCTAAAGGTGCCATCGTGCCCACTTACAAAATCACTGTTATGAACGGTACAAGGCCGATAAACAAACATAAACAGGAAATGATTATCCGCAGGTTTGACTATAAATAAAAGCTTAAACACCGTATAATTACACTGCACTCCTCCTGTGACATTTGCGATGAGGTTATCTTTATACCATCACAATCCCTCACCATCCAGGGCCTGCTCCCA
>KN470796.1:32019-49646 GCA_000787095.1 Periophthalmodon schlosseri | reverse complement strand
TTCTGGTGATATAACGGCGATTATCTTTGTTAGCGATTATCACGATTATAGAAAATGTCCCACGCGCGATTACTGTCGACCCTTTTTATCACGATAAACCATATTATTGTTTATTGTCCCACCCATAGCGAGCAGACCTAAGTTAGCCTTCTGACGTCACTCGCTTCTCTCAGCGGTGATGCCCTCCACTGGAAAAGTTACACAACGGATGTTTAAATTGCAAATCTAATCCCAATCATACCCTGTCTTTTTGCTGTCTGCAGAGATGTTGACCTTCCTTCCTTGTCAATGCGTCGAGCCCATCACTGAGGTTAGGCTGTTGTTATAGATAGCATTTGGAAGAGCTTATATTGCATCCACTCCCCAGGTTCCTCTCCCCTATCTCAAATTACCATCCATCTGGCCCACCTCTCCACCCGGACACCTCACCGGCGTTCACCTCAACTTTTCAGCCCTTTTACATTTTTTTTTCCTCTATCTCTTCCCCAGTCTTCAGTGTCCTCTCAAAACCTGACAGCTGCCTTAAGCTAAAGAAAAAAAATCTCCCCCCTGGTCTCAGCATTCCCTCCCAGGCAGGATGGGAGCGTACCTCTTCTTTATTTATCCAGCCCTGTCTCTCACTGGGATGTATTCCATGTCTGCCTCACTTCTCCTCCTCGCCTCATGCACTGACAGATATATAGAAAGAACCACAGACAGGCAGAAGGCCATTGAAATCAAAACAAAAGAACAGAAGAGAGGCTGGAGAATGCAGCGTGTGTACTCTCCCAATCTCGCATCAAAGCGTGTTGTGGGGCCGTAGCGCCTGACCGCGTGGGGGAAATAAACAGGCAATTTACTTAATGAATGTGTCCTCGAATGACCCGCGGATGGAGCGGGGGAATCGTGGCAAAATGAGCAAAGAGAGAATGGGTGGTTTCATAACTTGGCTTGGAACAGTGGTTTGTGTAGCTGTCTAAAGAGAGAGAAAATAACTTTGCAAATCTTTTTACAAATAAATTGAAGAGTCCAGTGGAGGTGAACACACACCGACTCATTTGGACTCATCAACGCACATATATAAAGGTGCACTATGTCACTTTTCTGCAGTTGTGTCCGGGGGGCTTGTATCTCCACAGATCTTACTCGTAACCTGGTGCTGTTACCTGCTTGTCGCCATGGAGAGCAATAGGTTTAATACTATACTGTAGAATATTCAAGGCAATATCTGTGTTATCCCTCAGTCGTCCAGGTCTGATCCATAGTAAAAGCCAAAAGTTAAATCTGTCAACTGGACAAAAAGTTGTAGGAGTGAAGCCATTTCGCTGCTCATCCAAGCTGCTTCTTCAGTCCAGTTTGTCCAGTTGACAAATTTAACTTTTGGCTTTTACTATTCAAGGCAATAACATATCCATGGAGACAAGATGATGGTCTTGGTCAAGATGACGATAGAAAGATCAGAAAATGTCCATTGTGCTCCTTTATGAAGGAACCCTGATGAACAGTGAGGTAAACATCTAACTCATGGACACAACGGGTAGGTAACCACTCTGGCCACTTCCCAGAAATACAGTATGTAACACAAAGTTTAAATATAATTAAACTACTTCATGAATTAGTAACTTTGCCTATTTCATCCTTCATCTCTTTCATATCCTTCATATATCGCGGATACAAGTGGTTGAAATGAGTTTCCTCCTCAGGGTGGCTGAAAGCTCCCTTAGAGACAGGTTGAGGAGCTCGGTCACACGGGAGGAGCTCGGGGTAGAGCCTCTGCTCCTCCACGTGGAGAGGAGCCAGCTGAGGTGGCTCGGGCATCTGTTGGGTGAAGCATGAAGTGGGTGTGGAAAGGGAAGTTTGAGCCTCTCTGCTCAGACTGCTGCCTTCGTGACCCAGCTCCAGAAAAAGTGGAAGAAAATGGATGGATGAATCTTTCATATCTATTCATTTTACTCTGATTTTGTGGGACTATGCAAAAAATCTGCCCGCAGACCACAGACACTGACTCTGGCCTCCTCTCAATACCCTGACAAGAGGGATGGCCTCGGTTTGAGTCCAGTACTAGTCTATAAACCTCCCTGTGATGTTGCAAAGCTGTGTTAAGCAAGTCAGTCCCTCTGTATCCACAGCTTTCAAAGATCAGCTTATATGAACTGCCTCAGTGTGGGAAGCGATCCATCAACTTGTCTGAAAACTAGCCTTATTATCCAATTACTTTGTATGAACTTAGAAGCAAGTTTATGCTATAATGGAAATGGGTACTTTGTTAATTTTATTTTTTTTGTTTTAAAGTAGATTTTTTTGTCCATCTAGTTGCTCTTAGGGTAAAATTAGATAGTTATGTGCTATCAGAAAACCAGAAAGTGCACTGTTAGCATGCTTACAGTGACAGCAGAACTTTGCTCTGGCCTCTGAAAGGTGTGAGAAGCCCTTATGAACTCATCCTGGTGAATAATTAGGATGATTACATTGCGAAAGTGAGGAATAACTTTGTTTGAGACAATTTGGAAAGAAGTTTTTCATGTTTTTAAGACCAGAAATAATGCATGAGCCAGGCAAAATGTCAGAGAGATATTCAAAGATATTTGAATTTGTTTGTAGGACTAATATTAACTAAACAAAGTAATAAAGGCACTGGGGAAATGAACACACAAATGATTGTTTACACAGATGTTGACTTGTACGTTGCCAGACCTGCGATGCTTCCCCAAAATCTAGTGAGTTTTTTGATGTACTGTCGCTTTAAGGGTCACTAACCTCCATCAGACGTCAAAATTCCACCTGTTTATGAGGTAGCACTACAAAATAAATGGCAGAATTGCGTAGTAGAAACAACCCAATGATTGAAACCTCAAAGGGCGAAAGAGCGATGGCGAATTTTTCAAAGATGCGTAAAGGAAATACAGGCTATAGAAGTGGGGATGTATTTTCTGTCAGTAAAACAGACAGAGGCGAGTTTGTTTGTGATTGCTGGCGAATGAAGAGGAACATCAATAAGTATGGATGTTTGTTTTGAAGCAAACGGGAAATTGCCCTGCCAACCACTTACACTGCTGTTGCTGTTCAATCAAGCACGGTCTATTGAAATGCAAATGTTAATGACAGCGGCAGGGACCATCACTCGCACACAATCACATACCAAAACCCGGACACAAAGAAACATAATGCAGTTTGTGTTGAAAATTAACTTCAGCAATCCCACTAGATCTGACAAGGGATACAAATCTTATCCGGTTTATCTGTAACAAGTTTCAGGAACTAGCAGACAGACGGGAGGAAGGCCCAGTGGCTACAGTCTTGTGCTTGTGGAAACGGGTGAAGGTTTTGAAACTATTGAGAATTTTGAGGTAAACCGCAGTCCATAACTTAGCGGTCCTAAGTCCTCACTACCTCACGTATTCAGAGCATTCAAATGAGTTACCACAATGAGTTTATAATAGTAAAAGAAAAATTCAAATCTGTCAACTGTACAAAAAGTCGTGGGAGTGAAGACGTCTCGCTGCTGATCCAAGCCGTTTCTTCTTCTTCAATTTTGCTTTTACTGTAGATCATACCTGGACGACTGATGGATTACACAGAGTTTAAAAGTGCTTTTCATAAGGTTATGAGGCCAATGTGCTAACAACAACTAGCAAGGTAACCGCGCACTTCTTGATTCCCGGACAAAAAAACCCCAATTGGATTATAATTAGATGCAGACAGTACACAGATGATCTCAAGAGCTCCTTATACAACGTATCTGTACTGGGACAAGAACAATTTTGTTCAAATTCATGAAAAAAAAAATCAGGTACATGATTTCAATTTGTGTGACCCAATTCTTTTATAAGATTTTTCCATAATTGAGCAGTTCTAACACAGTTGCATGAGTAAAGATTGAAAAGAACCACTGGAGGTGTTCCCCATTTCAAACCAAGACTTACCACTACAGCACATATTGCTTTCGTGAAATGATCAAAGCTGACCAACATGAAGGCAACCATCTCATATTGAAAAAAGATGGGATCAACTCCTCATACTCGGTTTCCATATAGGCCCGATCTGGCTTTATAAACGAAAACCACGTAGGGTCAAAGAGGAGTCTGCTGGAGATAAGTGAAAGAATAAACAAGAGACAAGAACAGTCTGGCCCTTATGAAACATACAAGTGCGGGAGGCGATAGTGAGATGTAGGGGGCAGTATTGAGGAGGTGCAGAGGGGAAGAGGGCAGATTAAGCGGCAGAGGAACTGGATGTGGTCAGATTTTTCCTTCCCTTTAAGCTACAATTTTATCTCCGGCACCAGACAAGCCGAGCAGCTGAGATGGCTGACGACACGCTGCAATTCATAAACACACTGATCTCAAGCCGCTGATAGCACAAGCACAGTTTTGCACTCAGTTAATATATATGTTCAAAGTACAGTGTGCGTTTGGTTACATCTGAGAGGACCACATAGCGCATAGACGATAAAATAGATCCAAGTTGCTGACCCAGCTCCTGTGCTGGTGGAGATTGGACCTTGCTTCGCTGCTCATGCAGGTGGGAAAACATATTGTGAATGGGACTGCGCAATTTTAAAGGTCCTATATTACACAAAATTGACTCTTGTGAGCTTTAAGTCGTGTTATAATACCGTTACCTCCTCAAAAACATACCTGGAGTTGTGTTTTGTTTCATTCACGCATGTTTGAGTAATCCTGCGTTATTAGTCTGTCTACATCTGCAAAGCTCAAAATGCTCTGTTCCACCTTGTGATGTCATGAAGTGGTAGTTTTCAAGTTAATAGCTACTTTTATCTTTTGTTCAGTAGAGATGGGCACTTCCAGGGCTGAAATCATCCAAAGGATTCTAGTGAAGGTGTGTGGAGTTTAAAAACACAATGAAGCACTTCCTGTATTACCACATGACATCACAAAGTGGAACAGAGCGTTTTCCGTTTGAGAGAAGAACTCAGCCTAAATATGCAGGATTTGTGTGTTAAACGTGTGACTGAACAAAACAAAAGTCTAGGTATGTTTGTGATGAGGAAACAACATTATAACATAGATCAGAAAATAGCGTAATACGGGCCCTTTAAATATTGTGGAGTGAAAATTATAAAGAAAACAAAAGGAAGTGCGTCTAACATAATGTAAAGAGGCATGGGATTTAAACCAGATGCCCATCCTTTCTTTGTGGGTGCCGTGCTCTCCTGGCTCATTCATAAGAAAATGTGCACAATGTGGAATTTATATTTCTCGCCCCAAAATACATAAGACAGTTTCATAACACAATGAAATACAAGATTGTTCATTATTATTGATATTAGAATTGGCTACGTAATTGTGGCCAAAGGATCTGACGGCATTAGTCACTACATCATCTCTGTTTATAGATGGAATAAATATAAAATCTCTATGACAATAGTGATGAGCTGATCATTACTAAAATATCAATACTTTTATACTCAGGTATCAAAAAGTATTGGTTCTGTGGCCAAAAAAAACAAAAAAAAAACAAAAACCAATGCTTAAAATCAGCAGTTTTCTACTCCAAATGTAATCATTGTTTGGAAGTTAGCGAAAAATAATCATCGCCTCATACTTAATACAACAAATAATCATTATATTCTCAATTAAATCAAATAAAACATTTGCAAAAGAAAAAAAGAATCCCACTGCCACTAATGTCAGAGTTTATGTAGTGTTAAAATGGTGGCTTTAAGTTAAACGCTGAAGTCAACAGTGCTTTAGCTGATGAGTTTGTTTTTAGCTTAACACAAGCCTTAAACAGCTCCCCGAAGGACCAGCCAAAAGACTAGTGTGTGGTTCGCGGGTTGCCAGGTCAGCATCAATATCCCCCTCTCCGACTACATTGTGCTCTCGTCACCGGCTGAGGGGCTGAGCCGATTGTGACAGGCAAGCCGTCAATACCACTCACTGGTCAAAGGAGGAGGCTTATCCAGCAGCCAATCAATGCAAAGATAAGGAGCGAATGACGAGGAACAGGTCATTTCAGTTATTTTCATTTTATAGCAGCAAGAGATTCATAACATTCTAAGGCAACGTTGCTTTGTGATTAGTGTTGACTGAATACTAAAAATTCAAACTCCATTTTGATACTGATTTTGATTCCTGATTTAGGCAATATCATGTAATTTTTTATGCAAAATAATAGGCAACCTCACTGTTAGCGTCACTACTTCCTGTCCAGTTTTTGCTGAGTCTCGCTAAAATGAATAAATATTTAACGATGAGGCAGTGGACAGGAAGCTGCGGGTGGATGTCACTGACAACATGTTAAACGCTACACAAATAAAATTAATACTTCACCGGACACTTCTGTGTTTAGAAAGAGACATGTTTGTGTCTCAATGCTAACGTTAAGTCATGATAAATAATAAAAAAACACCACAAACAGAAGTATTCTACATATAAAAACAATCGGGTAATCTTTATTTTAATTAATTTGAATTTTAATAGGTTGTTTTCAGATTTCAATAAAAGTGACTGTTAGCTTTGAGGCACAGTGAGCTAGCTAGCATGTTGCTGTGAACAGAGCCTATATCATGTTGCCTTATATAGATTAATTTCCGGGTATCAATATTTTTGACAACTTTTTGTGATATAAAAAATGCTACTAGTCGAGCACAACAATCTGCAGACAGACAAGCATTAACATGACTCAATATTCAAATTCCTAAATGCCACAACACGTGGATCACAAACACGGACGCTACGGATGCTCTTTGAAGCTATACCTAACGCTTAGGCTACTGCAATATGCCCGAGAACCGAAGCTCTAAAGCATCACCATTTTCCATTTCAAAACAATTAGAAATAGAAATGCTAGTTGTAAATGTACTCAGTGTGTGAAGGCCTTTAGCCGTGAGCTGAAAGAGCTTGTGTTGTCAGCTCTTTGTCGGTTCTTGTGGTCATCATACATCCTGACTCAGCACTGTCCTATTGCCTGTGTGTGAGAGAGGAGAAAATGAGTGAATATTACCGGAGTGCTGAGCAGAGCAGTCTGAGATACCTCGTCTTCTCTCCCCCAACACACTTTATTCATTCACTTTCAATTTCCACCTTTGCGAGAATTCAAAGGTGAGGAAAATCTAGTAGAATAGGAAAAAAAATCTCATCTGCTAATACACTCTAGCCCCGTGTGGGCAAAGACGTCACTGCGCCAGTTTAAGACTATGTAACTTGTTGATCGTACTCGTATGCATTTAGTCCCCAGTGTTGGCCTAGACAAGTTAAACAGGAAGTGAGCATGGACGCACTTCTGGCTCCATCGACTCTGGCTCCAATTCACTTTCTATTGAAAAACTGTGTAACTGCTGCTGTCAGGCTCGTCATTTTGGTCTTAAAATGTTCATATTAACCCGCTCTACATGATCCTGGGGTTTTTGTTTGGCTATTTTGTCTGTAAATCAAGATATGAACACTAATAACAGACCAGTGAGGCACCTTCTTTCCTTGAGGTCACTCCCGCTAGCATTAACAACAGGTTTGATTGACAGTGTTGCTAAATCCTGCTAAGCCCTGCTAAACCAGCGGTGCGGGTGGCTCTTTGTTTGCTATGATACTCGTGGTTGGAATTCCAAATATGGAACTCTGCTCCAAATTCGCCTCTGTAACCGCTCTAGCCTCGATGAGCTTCATTTAGCTGGAGCCGAACGCTGTGGGTGACGTCACACTCACTTAGTCCGCTTCTTTATGCAGTGTTTTATACCGTCTAAAATGAATCCTCAATTCATCCTGAGCTGAGATATTTGTCATTACACTGAATGTGACAGACCCAATACAATATTAAGGTTAAAGTACACTCAGGAATACTCCCAGGTAAGCCCCTGCGTTGCCCTGGCTACAACTACTGTGTGACATTAGCAAACACCTTTTGTAGCGTCGTATGAAGTAAAGACTGAATACGAGCTAACGGCCGATATTACCTTGGCTTTTGCCTTCGATCGGACAAGTAGTTAATGGGATATAGAGAATGAAAATGATGTTCTCCTCGGCCATGCTCACAATGCAACTTTCCTGATGACGTCAATGATTCAGGTCCTACGCGTCGTATATTAGAGGTAGATGTGGATCGTATAGTAATTTATGAGCTTCCTCCGAGCATAAATTGAGGAGAGAAAATAGGATCCTGAGCCTTATAGCACAAAATAACCATTCATCAAATAGATTGATATTTTTCTCTGACTCTCAGAAGACCAATTGAAATTCACTTTTAAATTACAACTATCATATCACCTAACGCTGTTATTCAAAATGTTCTAGTTTCAATCTACTACACAACCTGTAAATTTGCTGTGTTTTTCCCCATCGCTGAAAGCATGAAATTATCTCTTCATCTATTTATCCATCTTTTACTCGACTTCACAATCTTCTCGACCAGCTCGGAGACAGATACTGCGTTTTATTCATTATGCCACACGCTTTCAGACAACATAACCTTGTAGAATTGCAATGAAAATGACTATGTTTATGCTCGAATCTCAAATTACACCTTCGAGAGCCAAATCAATCACACTTCTGTCACCGGCAAATGTTGGGAAAGTCAAGGCTTCATCTCCTTGGGCATGTGCCGGAACACTTAACCAACATGGAGGAGTAAAAACAGGAAAGGGCACAACTGTTGTAAAACATGAGGAACTCGTTTTTGATCACCCAGTTCTGATTCACTCACGGAACTGTGACTTCAGAGCATAGACTGTATAAAGAAGTGGACTAAGTGAGTGTGAGGTCACCCATAGTGTTCGGCAACAGTCAAATGAAGCTAATCGAGGCTAGAGCAGTTATAGAGGCGAATTTGGAATCGAGTTCTGACCGTGAGGATCATAGCAACCAAAGAGCCAATCCGGAGCCAGGCTGTTGAAAGTAACGCCCCTTCCCGCCCGCACAACTGGTTTAGCAGGGAGCGGGCGCTTAGCAACGCTGTCAATCAAACCTGTTGCTAACGCTAGCGGGAGCGACCTAAGGGAAAGAAGGCGCCTGATTTGTCTGTCATTAATGTTCATATCTCAATAATAGTAAACTAAAAACACCACCAAAACCATGTAGACCGGGTTAATACGAACATTTTAAGATCAAAATGGCGAGGATGACAGCAGTGACAATTTTTCAATGTAAAGTGAATTGGAACAAGAGTCGATGGAGCCAGAAGAGCGCCCATGCTCGCTTTCTATTTGGAACGCGGCAGCTACCAGGTTAGCTGTGTCCATTTATATACAGTCTATGCGTCAGATTGTACTTATAGGAAAATACTTTTTTTAGTAGAGTGTGTCCATTCTACTACATAAAAAGCAGGAAGCAGAGATGAAGTACTCAACATTGTGAACCAAGACTGAAGGCTCAACATGGACTTCCAAACCAGTGACGAGGCCTTGAATGGGCTTTTGTGAATAGGAATAGTTGAAGCTCTTGACATAAAAAATGACTTTCAAATGAACATTTAATATTTTACAATTCTCATACTTGTCACACTTGTGCTGACCTAAACTACTATTACTATTACTGTCTGTGAGGAGTAAAACTATGACTAATAATACAGATAGAGTAATATTAATTAAATAAAAGCTAAACAAAAATTACTGTAAGACACGTGAGTCCCAGAGCCTCACACCAGACCGTACACACTCAACGTACAAGGAGCAACGCATTAGGCTTTAATTAACATGCTAATTATAAAAGGTGCTGTTGCTTCTGACTAAATGTATTCCAGATTTAGATTCACTAAATTAGCACGGGATTTTTGTTGACTAAAACTAGACTTACTTTAATGGTCCTATATTACACAAAATGGATTCCTGTGAGCTTCGAGCCACGTTATAATGTTGTTACCTCCGCAAAAAACATACCTGGAGTTGTGTTAACATTCACACATGTTTAAGTAATACATTATTAGTCTGTCTACATCTCCAAACCTCAAAATGCTCTGTTCCACCTTGTGATGTCATGAAGTGGTAGTTTTCAAGCGCATACTATGTTTTCTGTTAACGTTAATGTTGTGAAGCCATCTGAGTGCTCGTAAAACTCACACATGCTTCACCAAAGTCAACATTTTCTTAAAGCACTTATTTTCATCTCATTTCTTTACATCCCAATTAAAGTGTCACGTTTACCGACATAATAAATGGAAGTAATGAGCCAAACTTATTCGAGCAATTATGTGATTGTTACGGTCTTTTTGGTACTACTCTCACCATGCACGATTACTGTGTGAACGCCCTGAGCAAACTACTGCCACTAAGATTGTGTGGGCAGCACTGAAGAGGTCAGCGAGATGTCGAACTGAAAACCAAAAAGAACATACCAGATTGGAGGGCTACATAAGACTCTGCACAAATAAACAGCCCAAGAAATGCTCGCGGTGATGTGCAGAGACTTAGAAAATTATGTGGGGGAAATGTAGATAACTTGGCATCGCCGGCCAAATTTGGATCTATACACGAACGCAGCAAGCAAAATGTTCCCTTAGCTTGGGGCTGAGATAGAGATGCAGCGCGAGAAGGGAAGCTGCCTACCAATTTGCGTACGCCGACGAGCCTGACTGATTGGGGATGCGTCATACGAGACAAGCAATGATCTGCGCAATCCTTCCATAAATAATTGTCTTTTGCTTCTGTGCGTTCAGTAGATGTAATGGCGTCTACTTTATACAAATAAAGCTTTCGCATAATGCCAGGCATCCAGACTACAAATTTCTTCAAGACTTTACGAAGATGTGAGTCTGCGGAGTCGCCGGTGAATCTTTCTGTTTTCAAATGGGCGTGATTGACAGGTGGGTTAGCCAATCGGGGACACGTATGGTCCGTCTGTATGGGAAGTAATAAAGGAAAAAAAAAATCACAGAGGGCTGAAAAACATTGCGGATTTCTGTAGAATCAATGCGCGAAGCCTAAACTCTGTTAAACTGAAGTGAGATACCGATGAGATTCTTCGTTTCGCGTGTCACTGAAAAAAAAACGGATCTGATTGGACGATCACGTTTGACCGGGCTTGAGACACAACGGAGGACGTGGGGACCACACTGATCATCAATCTGTATAAAAAAATACAGAGAGATATCATTCTGAATTAACCAGACAATTTAGCATAAGCTTTCCCAACACAAAATGCACTTTGTCCCAAACGTTTGATAAATTTCGACATAATGTTTCGGTCATTCTGTTTTCAATTCCTTTTAGTGCAACTGTGCCAGGCAATGTGTCAAATGAGTACCCTGCCTACTTATACTGCAACTATATGCGCTCTATGGAAATATCCTGTTTTACATGACACAACATAAATCCCTCCATAGGTCTACTGTATATCTGAATACCGCAATGCCGATAAATCTTTACTATGACTCAATAAGAATCACTTGAGATTCCAATGTTTGAATAAGGATTAGCTTCACTGCTCATGCTAAATCACGCGCCATAACACTTAGATAGTTAACAATTAAGCTAAGTGCAGCCATATATCATCAGCCCAACTGTCTTTAAGGCGGAGGTGAAAAATCATTATTCAGGCCTTCGCTTCCTACCCCGACACACACACACACACACACACACACATAGGAGCTCCAGGGGGGTGGGACTGTCTTCAGGCCTGTCTGAGCCACCAGCAGAGGGGGGTGCAGAGGTCACATCCAGAGTGGCCTGTCTACAGCTGAATGTCATCAGTCCAGTGCGCTAATAGAGTCCCACTGATTTTTCTCCCCCGTCAAACAAATAGCTCGCGCATGGTGCCCCCCTGAGAGTGAAGGCTTGTCATAATCGATGGAGTTACTGGTGTAAAACTCTCCCACCCACCGTTCTGAGCATGGCCAGTCTCAGCAAACACACACCAGTGCTTTTCTTCTGCTCCCGTGGGCTGGTCCCATTTAGCCAACTGCCTCAAAGAAGCCGTGTCTCCTGTATAGACACAATTATCACAGGACTAAAATTTCAAACTGAATTTTGATTGTAAGGAAAAGATACTTCATACCGACACTACAGCGGTAATATTTTTTATAATTTTCAATGCAATACAAAACAAAAATGTGGTATTATACTAGTTCTGAAATAGACAAAAAACATTCTATTCGGGAAAGGTCAATTCTGTAAAAAATTGTATTGATACCAGCTCAGATGAGTATGTCATTTCTATATTAGTTTTAGTATTTTCCGGAGTATAAGTCGCACTGGAGTATAAGTCGCACCAGCCAAAAAATGCATAATAATGAAGAAAAAAACATATATTTCACATATAAATTGTATCTGAGTATAAGTCGCACCCCCGGCCAAACTATGAAAACAGTGCGACTTATAGTCCGGAAAATACGGTATCTGTCCATCCATCCATCCATTTTCTTCCACTTATCCAGGGCCGGGTCATGGAGCAGCAGTCTAAACAGAGACTCCCAGACTTCCCTCACCCCAGACACTTCCTCCAGGTTCTCAAGTGGGACCCCAAGGCGTTCCCAGGCCAGCCAAGAGACACAGTCACTCCAGCGTGTCCTGGGTCTTCCCCGGAGCCTCCTCCCTGATAAGTATCTGGGTCGATGTAATTCTTCATTCGTCCAGGATTGCTTCAAGGTAGAGAAGATCACTAAAGCAGTCACCTGGACACTTGACAACCTTACATCATACATGCATAAAGCTTGTCTTTTATGGTTTTGTCTTTATCTCTCTCTTATACAACATCCTTATGAAGCAAATGGTCGCGAAATTGTAACCAAACATAAGTCACGTTGCCTGGTTGGTGACTTTGACTTTGAAAATCATTTTATCAGCAAGAATAAGGGCAAAGTTGTGATAGCTTCGTGACTGGGTTAGAACATATGCAAAACCTCAACTTTAATAGAATATTCCAGGTCGGCAGTGATCACTGAATGCTACATACAGGGCGGCAGTAGCTCAGTCGGTAGAGTGTTTATCCACTGATCCAAAGGTTGGCGGTTTGAATCCCGCTCTTGATGTAAACATTATTGTTTGAGTGGTCAGATCCAATGGTCCACAAGTTGGCGATGCGATTCCAGCTCCCACAGATGAATGATGTGGATGTGTCCTTGGTCAAGACACTTATCCCACCTCACCCCCAGTGTCTGCGTACACTGGTGTATGAATGTGTGTGTGAATGGGTGAGTGGTTCCTTGATGTAAAGCATTTTGAGTTCCTTGAAGGCTGGAAAAGCACTGTATAAAAATATTACCATTTACCATTTATATTAAAATGTATAAATACAGACCAACGTTGAGCCTTGAACCAATCTTATTTTTCTCTATTGGAACAAACCATTATATTGTTAGCTGACCCCAAAATACTTCAAATTGTACTTTTTAACCTTTACTCCTTGTACTTCACCATTCCACCTGGTCTCCTCTCTTTCACATCATTGTATTCCTGGCTATTATAAAACCGCCTCATCCCTCAATGGGACATCTCAAACGACTTGTGAACTGATAAATAGCTCATGCATACTAATTAACAAACCCGCAATTCCCAAATCGCTAATCGTCATCATTTTGGGATTCCTGTACTCCCTTCATGTCTTTCTTGAGCATAGTATTGTGGCTAAGTATCATAATTAAACACGAGGAAAAGCGACCACGCTAAATCAAATCCAATTACTGGCGTGATGAAGCACACGTGTCCCTTTGGCAGCTCGCCTGGCCAGGTTCCTCCCTGCACACTGCCTCTTAACAACAGTTCTGATTGGAATGGCAGGCCTTCAAACAACGTGCTCCCCCTTTGGACTGCAGCAAAACAAACATCTCACCCACTGGGCACAGACTAATAAGCAAAGTGGAATGCTGTTTTAAAAGTTGCAGGTGGAAGTATAGAATTACTGTGGATTCAAAATAGGAAAGATGTGAACCGTGACATAAAGTTAAAGGGCCCATATTACGCTGTTTTCTGATCTATGTTTTAATGTCGTCTCCTCGTCAAAACCACACCTGGAGTTGTGTTTTGTTTCATTCACATAGATTGTACACAAACCCTGCATATTTAGGCTGAGTTCTTTTCTCAGGAAACAGAAAACACTCACCCTGCATATTTAGGCTGAGTTCTTTTCTCAGGAAACACGAAAACACTCTGTTCCACCTTGTGATGTCATGTGGTAATACAGGAAGTGCTCCACTGTGTTTTTAAACTCCACACACCTTCCCTAGAATCATTTGGATGATTTCAGCCCTGGAATTGCCAATCTCCACTAAATAAAAGGTCAAAGGTAGGTGTTAACAAGATGGAACAGAGCGTTTTGAGCTTTGGAAATGTAGACAGACTAATAATAATGTGTTACTCAAACATGTGTGAGTGAAACAAAACACAACTCCAGGTTTGTTTTTAAAGAGGTAACAGGATTGTAACATGGCTTAAAACTCACAAGAGTCAGATTTGTGTAAAATAGAACCTTTAAACCTGCAAAAAATGAATTACAAAGAACAGAAAAAAGAGCGACCTGGTGTTATCTTCCCTCTTTCATAGTTTGAATCATGACATAACACATTTCCATTTAAATCACAAACTTTCCTTATTCAGCACATACATTTCGGAAAATTCATTTGCAAACAGATGTCCTCATTTTCATCTGCAACAACCTAATTTAACTTTCGTACTTTATGTGATTGTTTTTAAGTTTGTATCTATTTCTTAAACACTAAGGTTGTTTGTTATTCTTTGAGCTGATAAGTTGGCTAATTAACAATTTTGAAATTAGTGCAATGTTTGGTCCTGTTAACAAAAGATTCAAAGATACTGTCGAGGCGCGTCACGATAATTACTATATTCACTTATGGTTCAGTGTATGAAAACTGGAACAATGTCCTTTTTCTTTGCAAAAGTGGGAGATTTGGGGTATTTTTGTTGGAGTACAATCACATTTGAGCTGTAAAAGGTTGAATAATTGACGTCTATGGCTAATTATTGACCAATAACAGTACATTTTATATGTTGCAGCTCAGGCCTTTCAATGATACCGTCTATTGAACCATGTCATTCTTATTATTGTGTTAGTGGCTTAAAGTAGTTTCAATATTAACGTTTAGCGCAGTGTATCTCTGTAACTATACACCATGCTTCAAATTTTGTTGTCGTGACAGACTTAGGTACTCATCTGGACTAGGTCTGTCAGTTCTGAAGAATGAACCATAGAACTGGATTCATACAGCAATAACAGGAGCAGCATAAATCCAGCTCCGATGTTTCAGAATGGACAGAGTCTCTTGGATGAGAGGGTCAAAAGTCTTTCACATAAAACCAGGTCCAGATGACTACATTTAAACCCTCTGTTACAATGGAACGGTGAGTGAGTACAACGATATAGATTTTCTCCTCAGCTTTGATTAGTGTTTATATTCTGCTTCTGTATCTACAGCTGCAGTATTCTTACAGCTAACGGATGAAGTGCTAAGAACTGAGGAGCGGGACTTCAGCAGTCAGCGTTATTTTGCAGGCCCAGTAAATAGGTCTAAATCAGAATAATTGTGACAAATTGATTTGAAAAACTTGAGTAATTGAAAAATAGTTGCTAAGTAATCCACTACGAAAATAATTGTTAGTTGCAACTGTAACCCTCCCATTTTATTCAGGATAAAGAAAATTCTAAGAAAATATACAACTTTTGTGAGTAGTTCAGTGGTGGAAGGTAACGAAGTACAAGTAGTAAAGTACTGTACTTATCGTATTTTCCGGACTATATGTCACACTTTTTTCATATTTTGCCGGGGATGGTATTTTCCGGACTATATGTCACACTTTTTTCATATTTTGGCCGGGGATGCGACTTATACTCAGATGCGATTTATATGTGAAATATGTTTTTTTCTTCATTATTATGCATTTTTTGGCTGGTGCGACTTATACTCTGGAAAATATAATTTTTAGGTATCTGTACTTTACCTAAGTACATTTTACAGTGGATACTTTTTACTTTTACTTCACTACATTTGAGAGCAGTATCTGTAGTTTCTACTCCACTACGTCTTTGAACAGAACTGAAAAGTAAAAAGTACTTTTCATATGATTTGAGGGGTTATTTTTACCATGTTTGTGGAAACATCCTGACTGAAGTTTACAAGTTCAAGCTTCAGCTTTGAGCAAACAAAATTAAAATACACAAAATTCCTGAGAAAAATTAACAAACTAACAACACGGGTGAAATACTTTTAGTATTAAGTGTATTTCAAACTTCTACTTTTTCTTGAGTAACTTTTTACCTCTGTATCTGTACTTTTACTTAAGTAACAAAATCATCCACCAGCGGTAGTTATATTGTAGTGTTTGAACTGCTAACCAAACTACAACCAAATGTAAAACTGCCTTCATTTTTGCAATTTATTATGAACAATAGACCTAAAAACAATCTAGTGTCTTATCAGAGCAGAGAATATGCCACATTTAGCTTGTCATATCAGCGTTTCCGTGTGTTATCACTTTAGGGATGAGTGCTTCTTCAGTAGACACTGTGCTAACTCACCGGGGAGTGTGTGTGCGCAGGGCTCGCTTCCCTAATTTAATTGGCAATTATATTAGGCCGTCTTCTGAGGACAACACGGCAACCAGGTCAAAATAATCAAAGAACCAGGCCTAATGTGTAAATACTCCCTGTGGGGCCTAAGCCGCATATAGACATCACCGGATTCACACACGTAGCACACACTGGAAGACGTGATGGCGGCAGGTAAACGAAGCCGCAGATCCAAAGAGTGTGAAACGTAAGTGGAACAAAAGTTGTCATAACCTTTTGGAAATGTTTGTCTATGATAATGATTCATAATATCGCGATCAAAGTCCCATTAAAGCCTCTCTGTTTGCACGTCTCCACCCGAAAGACGCATGTTCTCTTGGGAGAAAATAAACGATTTGCTTTTTGAGTAGCTGTGTGGAATTCACTTTCAAAGTTACTATCAGTATCCCCAAACTTTTTCCCCTCGATGACATTGTTTGGTTGGATCCCGAAAAAGGCTATGAAAAACAAAATGTCAAGCCAAAGGGAGAGGTGCAAAGAGGAGAGACCAAAGCGAAAGCAAATGCAAATATGGAATGAGTGGAGTCAGGAGCTGTTTGTGTGGCGCTGTTGCCCAGAAGTGCTGCTGAAATAGTGCATTTATAATTCATGGGCTAAAGTTGTGAAAGAGACGACGGGCCACTGACAGGTGTGTTCAGCCTTTGTGCACTCCAAGACTTCAGAAAAGGCCCTGCAAGTATAGCAAGGCAAGCAGACGCAATGCGAGATTAACAAAGAAGTTTACCGTTGGCTTTTCTATGGCAGATTTAGGCCTGTCACGGTAACACATTCTGAAGCGAGATATATCGTTGGAGTAAATATAGGCGATAAACGATAATATTGAAACCAAACCGTAAAGCAGGATTGTCTCCCAAAATGTATTCTAAATGTACAATATTGCTAAAAAATATGAGCTGCAAGAAATAAACGAGAGAATGCAACACGTAAGTAGTTATTTTGGATCTATAATCGACATAGAAGTTCATAAATCAACGTTCTCCAGCTCAAATCTCATCATAGTCAGAAAAATAACCAACATTTTTGCACTAATATAAAAAAAGTACCTACGATAAATATCCTTCCATCCATTTTCTTCCGCTTATCTGAGGCTGGGTTGCGGGGGCAGCAGTCTGAGCAGGGACTCCCAGACTTCCCACACCCCAGACACTTCCTCCAGCTCCTCCGGTGGGACCCAAGGCGTCC
>KN470796.1:0-29898 GCA_000787095.1 Periophthalmodon schlosseri | reverse complement strand
GTTAATAGCGTTGTAGTAGTAGTAGTAGTAGTAGTATTTAGCAGTATTTGTGTGTGTCCTGTAGCAGTAAAGAGCGTGATTCGAACCGCAAACCTTTGGATCAGTGAACAAATGCTCTACCAACTGAGCCACTGGAAGAAAGTCAAACGTAAATGTAAAAAGGGAAACGAAATCGCAATTTGAATGGACACAAATGCTGTCATTTTGAAGTATGGTATAATTTCCTCCACAGACAAAAAAATACATATATTTTTTTTCCAAATTCCAAATGTTTGCAGCAGAGTTTTGTTGCAAAGAGATAAAGCCTCAGGTTGATTACGGAGGCATAAAAACAACACTTTATTATTTTTGCATGACACAGCCTGGGTTGTCGTTGGCGTTCTTTTCTCCAGATATGGTTCTTTAAACAGCAAGAAAAGAGGAGACAAGTTGAAGAGGCCACTACCTTTCATGTCAGTATGACTTCATTCGCAATGGAAAGAGCGGAGGCAAAGATAGAAGAGAAGAGACGGAGCTGAACAGCTGAATTAAAGCAAATCCTTGATGTCTTTTTGCTTCGAGCCCTTCGTTTAACATTCCACACACATAACACTCAGGGAAAAGACATTAGCAGGCCAGGCCCAACTGTCAAAACCAAATACACTGTACACTTAAAAGGTAAGAGTGAGGAACTGGCAGAAATTCAAATGAAAAGATGCCGCAGATAAGGCATGTAGTGGGGATGTGGGCAACAACAAAGGAAGGGGAATTATGTTTTATCAAGGCATTCTTATCAGAGAAACAGCCAGGGAGCAAACCAATTAAATCTGCTTTTCACTAAAGACAATTCATCGACTAGAGAGCCCTTTAAAGTTCCATCTCCTGGTCAGATAATCCACACTCGCACAAAAGAACTTACAACTGGCTGCATAAATATTTGCAACAATAGACATTTAGTTGAATTTACCCAGACATCCAAGGCCAGATGGAGGTAGGAGAACCTATAGAGCAAGTTATTTTGGCGTAAGCGCTTAAAGGGGCACAAGGAAACTTTTCGGTGGAGAGGTCTGCCACCTGCTGGTCTTCGTGGGTAAGATTTTATCTCCATGGAGACCTGTCATCATGAGTCTTTCCTGTTTAGTCTGACACCAAGCCCTGTTTTTGCATGTGACGCTGTGCTGGCGTCACAGTTCTTCGGGAGATTTCAGATGATAAATAACCAATCTGGCAACACATTTGGTTTTGAGTTTGATGCAGAGCTAACCAAGCCAGGTCAGAACTGTGGAGAGGCGAACCCGCTCACGGGAATACATATTATTCAGTGCATTTCTTGAACAATAAAAAAACTGCAATTAAATAAAGATACCACCCCACCTGTAAAAAGTTACACAGTGCACATTTAAGTCAGAAATTGACTTTTCGGAGCTTTTAACCATGTTATAGTTGTTTCCTTCTCATTTACCCTCTCGAAGTTGTATTTGGGGTGATCCGTACAGGTTTGAGCGATCTTTCAAGACGCCATGTTGCAAATCAATCCCCGTTTTCACCTCCACCCGCTCCACTTCATTCTTCAATTTTATTTTCTTAATCGATGATACACGTAGGACTCGGCAGCGTCGCGTAGTCATTTTGGTACAAATGAAAAACAACCTGTTGCTCTTTGTTGTGATGACGTTTACGGCGACGTCTGCTCCCGTTTCTACTTGTTTCTTTTATTAAATTGTTTTAGATGAATATTGCGATTTAAAATGTGCAAATTATAACATATTGATCCACGGGTGTCGTAGATTATAACTATACAACAGACACTAGGTCTTCTTTACGTACTCTTTTCTCTTTCCAGGTAGCCCTTGTCCTTGGTAAAACGGGTTAGAACGACACTAAGCCAACCATTCAAACAGCATACTTAAAGGCTCTCGTCAAGTAGAACACACTATGTCTTCAGAGGAGACGGGTCATTGACCAAACATTGCTGTAATGCACCTCGGGAATGAAAACGGCTCTTCCTCCCATATCAGAGCATCTTTCACTGAGACACACAGACACCATTTATGGAAGTGTATTCTTGCACACGCACGTTCATTTCCGTGCGTTTGACCGTGCCCATCTTTTCATCTCAACCGGGCGTCACGGGACAAATAAACACCTGGATGTTCGCACGAGCTTCACACTGGCATCGTCACACACAGATTTATGACTGCAGAGAATCCCCCGGCTAAGCAGACACAGCACTGACCACAGACCAGGGAGCTGCCTGTCCACACTGAGCTAAATATATGATAAGAATATACAGCCTCTGACACGCTTCCCTCTCTGACCTGATTGGTAGATTCTTTTACCGTAATTCATTTCAACTCTAAACAACCTTTTATGTTGGAGAGCGGACACATAGAATAGTCATGCTCTTTGGTGGTAAACTGCAAAACCTTTTCTATCAACCCAAACTGAAAATAAAATATGCCTCTTTTGTGTGAGGACAAAAAGCTGTGTCTCATGGTTGACTCCAGCATTGCTGCTGTTTGCCAGAGAATCCAGCCTCGCTTACCTGTGCAGGTGCAGTGTGACAGGTGCAGTGTGGCAGGTGGAGTGTGACAGGTGCAGTGTGACAGGTGCAGTGTGACAGGTGCAGTGTGACAGGTGCAGTGTGACAAGTGGAGTGTGGCAGGTGCAGTGTGACAGGTGCAGTGTGACAGGTGCCATGTGACAGGTGCCATGTGACACGTGGAGTGTGATAGGTGCATTGTGACAGGTGCAGTGTAACAAGTGGAGTGTGACAGGTGCCATTTAACAGGTGCTGAGACAGGAGTGTGCCAGGCGCAGTGTGCGAAATGCAGTGTAACAGGTGCAGTGTGACAAGTGCAGTCTGACAGATGGAGTGTGACAGGTTGAGTGTGACAGGCACAGTGTGACAAGTGGAGTGTGACAGGCGCAGTGTGCGAAATGCAGTGTGACAGGTGCAGTGTGACAAGTGCAGTCTGACAGATGGAGTGTGACAGGTTGAGTGTGACAGGCACAGTGTGACAAGTGGAGTGTGACAGGCGCAGTGTGCGAAATGCAGTGTGACAGGTGCAGTGTGACAAGTGCAGTCTGACAGATGGAGTGTGACAGGTTGAGTGTGACAGGCACAGTGTGACAAGTGGAGTGTGACAGGTGCAGTGTGCCAGGCGCAGTGTGACAGGTGCGAGCTTCTAGGCAGGTGGCCCAGAAGGAGGGGAGCGACCTGGTGGAGGAGCGGGGTACTGCAGGACTTGACGTGGAGATCTTAAATGGCTTCACCTGCTAAAGAAACTCGCTGGGCTGTGTGGAGTGGGCTTCAGGATCTGCCTACAGTGCTTCAACAAATGTGATCCATTCTTCATTTGTTAGATTTTCAAGATGTTTAGCAACACGTTTTGGACCTTGACGTCCTCGTCGATTTGTTTTATCCGTTGCCCACCTTCCTGTTTCTTCCCTTTTGGGTTCGAGTCAATTATGACCTTTTGAATCCTTGAAAATTCCATAACTACAACTATTATAACTACTACAATTACTACAACTATTAAAACTAAATCTACTCCTCCTCCTCCTCCTCCTCCTACTACTACTACTACTACTACTACTACTACTACTACTACTACTACTACTACTACTACTACTACTACTACTGCAAATACTACTGCTACAACCAGGAGAGTCGATAGGAGGGACAAAAGGGTCTGTTATCCCGGGCCCCAGGGTCTCAAGGGCCCAAAATTGGACCCTCTTCCTAGTCATTTATATTAGAAGGGGGCCTATGCGAGGCTTCTTGTCCCGGGCCCCCAAATTTCTGGCGACAGGCCTGGCTACAGCAACAATATCAACTACTACAACTAAAACTACTACTAACTACACAATCCTTAATGGAAAATAAATGATGGCCAAACGTAGTATTCCATGTTTGGTTTTACTGTTTGCGGATGCTGGAAAAGTACAGTTGGCTATTTAGTTATTTTAATCATAAAAAAAAAAATTGTAAAAATGCCATTACATTTTTTTCAGAGTTTGCTTCATCTTGCAGTTCAGGTTCACGAGGTAACACTTGCCACACATTAACCAAATGAGCAAATGGCCTACGGAAGCATATTTAATGGATCAGTGCTTCGCAAATGTCAAAACAATAAATCCATGAATCACACTGTAGAAGCATCAAACTAGTATAAATAAAATCAAACTGAAAGACTTCATTAAATCCACTGCCATTTACTGCATGGACGTATTAAGCCTCCATGTTGTAACTCCCGTCTAAGTCGAACGTGTTCCGTGGCAACAACTACATAATAGAAAAATACATGTTGTAAGTCAAAGAAAAAGATCAGCTATAGAAAAAGGGCATTGCATAAAAAGATGGAGATTACGGGAGCCAAAGTGTCACCTTATCCAGTCTCTGTGAATAAATGTATTATTGTAAGAGAGGATTAGTTTCCTCGGCTGCTACGTCCCCTCCCTCCACCCGGATTGGAGAAGTATTGTGTGATATCACATTGTGTACAAAATGAAAAACCAGCAGCTTAGTGATAGCATCAAGCTGAGTTATTGGCATTTTTTAAAGGCAAAATGTAATATATACTACTCTCATTGGCCACTTTATTAGGTACGGCTCTTAACTACATTTACAAGAGTAGTAATTGAAGACATGAAGTGAAAAAACCCAAAACAAAACAAAAACATGGGTTACTGTATGACATATACCCAGTACTGGAAAGTAACTAAATGTACCAACCACAGACTGTATAAAAAAGTGAATGTGACGTCACCCGTAGCGTTCAGCCACAGTCATATGAAGCTCATCGAGGCTAGAAGTTGTAGGGGCGAATTTGGAGCCGAATTCCATGTTTAGAATTGCGACCACGAGTATCATAGCAACTAAAGAGCCAATCCGAGTGAGGCTTTAGAATTGCGACCACGAGTATCATAGCAACTAAAGAGCCAATCCAGAGTGAGGCTGTTGAAGGTAACGCCCCTTCCCGCCCACACCGCTGGTTTAGCAGGGAGCGGGCGCTTAGCAACGCTGTCAATCAAACCTGTTGCTAATGCTAGCAAAAGCGACCTTGGGAGAAGAAGGCGCCTGATTTGTCTGTTAATAATGTACATTTATGCTGATTTATGGACACAGTAGCGAAATAAAAATACCAGGATCGTGAACATTTTAAGGCCAAAATGATGAGCCTGACAGCAGCAGTTACAGAGAGAGGGGCGACAGTTTTTCAGTGTAAAGTGAACTGGAGACACAGCCGATGAACCTGGAAGTGCGCCCATGCTCACTTCCTATTTGGAACGTGGCGGCTAGTGCGTTAGCTATGTCCATTTATATATATACAGCCTTTGGTACCAACTAACTAACTTTCCTGAAATCAAAGGTGGTTTCAAACTGCAAACAAAACAAAAAAAAAACAAAAAAATGCCGCTCTAGTTGCTCTAGATGGCTGTTTAAATCCCATATCTTGCTTTTAAATAATTCAACAAAGTGTGAAAATATTTTAAGTAGCCAAAATACAGTACTCTTTTTGACTATGCGACGGAATATGCACATGCTGTAAAGTAAATACTCTTCCCAGCGCTGCATACCGATGAGAGTAGCGTGCAGTACTCCACAAAGTGAGGAGGTACAACTGCTTCCCCTGGTGTCTTTGATGTCCACCTGTGTGCTTTCTTCTCCACATAATCAGCCAGTCCCCTTGATCCACCCCTGCTCCTCTCTGTTCTTTTCCAGCCAGTCTTGCTTTGACCCAGGCTAGGTGGGACCTGTCAGTGGGAAATGCTCTCAGTACACACACTGTCAAGATCACTCTCCCCTCGCCTCTCTTCTACGTCTCCTCACGAGGTTCTCTGAGGATATGGGCAGCACAGCGCGGGCACACTCCAGCTTCGTGTGGGCTTTCTGCTAAGTGTGCCAGCCTCTGCCGCAGTCATTGGTCGTAATGATTGAACATCTATGCCTCAGTACTTTGAAGTTTGCTGTTGTTAAAAGTTCCGGGTACATCTGCGTGTGTGGTGTAATTGTGTTACGAAAGAGCGGGGCATGAAGGGTACAAATGGAAGACGATTAGTATTAAACGTCCTATATTACACAAAACTTATAAGTCTGCGTACATCTCCAAAGCTCAAAATGTTCTGTCCCAACTTGTGATGTCATGAAGCGGTAGTTTTCAAGTTAACAGCTCCTTTTATCTTTAGTTTAGTAGAGGCTGGCAACTCCAGATTGAACAGAAAAGATTGAACTAAACAGTCATTTATCAGTTTCTTCTTGGTTTTCAAGACATTGTAACGTTGAAGTTCTTCTTGCAGTATATTCCTCACGTTCCCCACTGATAAAGTCCAAACCATCTGAGATTCCCTCGTTAAAATATCTTGGCACCGCTCTGTACAAAATGAGGTTGTTTTATAACCGGATCTGGAATAGCACCCACTGAAACTGTTCAGGAAAAAGAGAGACTTTCAGTGAAGTTTTAGCCAATCACAACAGCCAATTGAAATACTCTGATAATGAAACAACATAGCTGTTGAATGTGTAGCATCATACTGACCGTAATGTGGTAAAATTACACGGCACGTCGTTTGTGGCAAAACTGAAAATAAGGCTAACTTTCCAAACATGTTTCAGTATCTGAAACCATGCAGGAGCAAAACACATCACCCATTTATTTACTTGCTACAGCCTGTTCTGTTTATTGCAGGCAGAAATCTCTGGAGCATTTGCTTGTTAATGGTGACCTCACAGGGGGAGGCCCAGGTCCCAGCGCCGTGGGGGTCTAGCAGGGCACAGACCCTTTTACAGCGGGGGGTGTGTTCAGGCTCATCCCTCTCTCCAAAGTAAAGGCTGTGGCCATTTTCGAGGTACACTTACAGTTTATCCAAAAATGGCAGGATGTGAGCTCAGCATAAAGGGTGGAATCCACAAACATTGCTTACATAGGCAAACAGCTCTATAGAGGATGATAAGGAAAGATTTGTTCACTAAATATATAAATATTTGGGTCGGTGTGAGCCGTCCAGTTTGTTTACTGTGAGGTTTCAAAAAGCACGAATTTAGCACATTCGGTGGGACTGCAAGAACAGGCGGATTGTAATTAAGATGCACTGAGCAGACATGACAGCCTGTGTGCTCATCAGGGTGTGTTTAATATGCAGTCCCATGCACAACCACAGACTGTATATTAAATGGACATAGCTAACCTGCTAGCCACCGTGCTCCAAATAAGAAGTGAGCATGGGCGCGCTTCCGGCTCCATCATTATAATGTTCAGATTGACCCGCTCTACATGATCCTGGTATTTTCATTTCGCTATTGTGTCCGCAATTCAAGATATGAACATTAATAACAGACAAATCAGGCGCCTTCTTTCCCCGAGGTCACTCCCGCTTCCGTCAGCAACAGGTTTGATTGACAGCGTTGCTAAGGCCGCACTCCCTGCTAAACCAGCGGGGCGGGTGGGAAGGAGCATTCTCTTAAACAGCCTCACTCCTGATTGGCTCTTTGGTTGCTATCATACTCGTGGTCAGAATTCTAAATAAGGAACTTTTCCCCTATAACTGCGCTTCATTTGACTGGAGCCGAACGCTATGGGTGACGTCACACTCCCTTAGTCCACTTCTTTATACAGTCCATCTGCACAACATACACACTATGCATTTAACAGTGTCACAATACAACACTATGGCTTCTTTGGACCACTTTCCATTTTCTGGGAACACTCCAAAAATGGTTGTACTGAAATGCCGTGACCCATTTATCCATCACAAAATACAACTTGTAAAAAGGCATGTGCTTTTGTTTTCAACAATACGAGCACAGCTTTTATTCACTTCTTCTGTCCATAGTCATAATGTTTTGGCTGATCGGGTGCAGTAGTCTTAATATTATTTGCTTTCACAGCCACCGGAACCAACTAGACCTCACACAGGCCACTATATATGTACTTAAAAGTATACAAATTTCATTACCCAGTCGACAAGCTCCAGCAGCTGTGACATTATTAGTTGTGGTCACACCTCCAAAAAGCATCTGTTCTGAACCATGCTAATACGCACACTCACCCTGTACATAGACTCTCTCCGTGTAGCCTATTAAAGTGTGCTACAGCTGCAGTTGGCCCTAGGATTAGACATGGCAGGGAGACTGTGGAGCACATGGAGCCATATGCAGTCTGCATGTTCTCACAGGTGGCCAGCAAATCACTGGATTATCTGGGACTGTTAATTGTGTAGCAGGTTTCTAGTCAACGTCATGCTGGGTTTAGCTTGAATTCTTGTGATATTTGGAAGTTCACACACTCATAAGTATTCTGTATTGAGTACAGCTCCCAATACTGCGTTTGAGTTTGAATCCTCTTTTGAATCAGAGCGACTGGACCAAACAATGTGGTTTGGAGAAGTGCCCAAGCGAACCAAAACAAACATCAATCAAATAACTGAATCTATCCCCCAAGGTATATTTAAACATATGGAGTAGTTTTCATGCAACAGAGAAAGGGCCCATATGACGCTATTTTCTGATCTCTGTTATAATTTTGTTTCCTCATCACAAACAGACCTGGAGTTGTGTTTTGTTTCATTCACACATGTTTAACACACAAACCCTGCATATTTATCCTGTGTTCTATTCTCAAACACAGAACACTCTGTTTAACCTTGTGATCTCATGCGGTAATACAAAGTGCTCCACTGTGTTTTTAAACTCCATACACCTTCACTAGACTCAATTGGATAATTTCAGCCCTGGAATTGCCAGTCTCTACTGATCAAAAGGTAAAAGGAGCTGTTAACTTGAACACTACAGCTTGATGACATGACAAGGTGGAACAGAGCATTTTCTCAAACATGTGTGAATGAAACAAAACACAACTCCAGGTATGTTTTTTGAGCAGGTAACAGCATTCTAACATGGCTTAAAGCTTACACTAGTAAATTTCCCATAATATAGGACCTTTAACAAGAGCACAGGTCAGAATCAGGAAGGAAGAGTCAGGCTGTCCCATGTCAGGGCACTTTGACTGAGGTGGGTAACAACCTTTAGGATAAAGGTGTCCAACATCCAGGCAGGATTCAGATGAATTCTGGGTTCTGGAGGCATCTGCATGCCACTACTCAGAATGTGCTGCTCACATGTAAGGTGAGGGTTCTTACAGGGAGTCCGGTGATTTGGAAAGATACCTTTACAATGTTCTCCAGCCTGCTTTTGTTCTGTAGAGATGGAGTTGTCGTCAGGAGCCTCCCTTCCTCCCTGCTGCTTTCCCTGTGGTCTCCCCCTCCCTTCTGTGCTGTCTGTCTCTCCTCCCACCTGGGCGTCGGTTTACCTGAGCTGACAGCTGGCACACCTGGATCCAATTTCCCTCATTACCTGCAGTATAAGAAGTCTGGTTTTTCAGCCGCTCCTTGCCAGTTTGTCGTTGATGCTACTTCCATGCCTCTGCCGTTATTTTTGGAAGCTACCTACCTGCCTACCTGCCTCCAACCTGTCTACCTGCCTGTCTGCTGGCCAGCCCAATACCTGCCTGCACCTCTGGACCCCCCAGCCTGATACTAACCACATTTACCTAATTACTAGCCTGGACAATAAACAGTTGAACTACTTCCTAGTTATGTGCTGCTTTTGGGTCCTAAGTAAAACCGTGGCAGTTGTACCAGTAGATGCCGGAGAAAGTGAGAGTGCTCTAAGTGAATGAGTTGTGATATATGCTGGCTGACACTGACGGAGTAAAGCTTCCGTAGGAGTACTGCCTCTGCTGACATGGCGACGCAGTATTAGTATCTGAATGTTCCGCCTTTTCCCAATTACTTTTAATGGAAGCCCTTCCAGATTGATAATGTGACTCCGCTCGCATATCCATCTGGCTCTGGGTGTAGCCATAGATTAGATCACTTATTTGGGATTTATGGCGTAAGTATTAAAAGATAAGATATATTTACTCTCTGTAAGGCTGAAATGTGTTTCTTTATTGAACCTAAAGAAGCTGTGAGCTAATGGACGGACGTATAGGAAACCACAGCGTGATTATAATATACAAGTAAAGGAAGAGCATAAGAGCTGAGCCGTACAGCACACGCGGAGCCTTTACAAGCTTTTCAAAGGCATAAAGACCTTTCATTCATACATAGTAACCATCAGGAGTCTCAGTATGAAATGCATTCACAACACGGATCTGGGTGTATGTGTGATTTTCATATGAGCTCATACAGGCACGAGCTGCACTCTCAGTATAAAGCATTAGAATAGCTGAGAGGCATTCTGGCAAGGTTTCCGTCTGCTTTAGGGAAGGAGTAGTTAAGGAAATGCCCGGCCAAACGCTTCCTCATTTATCAAGCCACTGAGCTCTGTCTTAAAGCCAGACTAATGGAGGACGGATGAGACGGAGAAGACAAACAGGCAATAATTCATGCAGCCCAAATGAGCTCCCCACCTGTAGTGAGTGTGGCGCGGGGAGGCATGGGGAATGGTAATTGGGGTAGTCTTCTGTTAAAGGGGAAGCTATGAGTAGGAGTAGTGGGGTACGCTACATGATTCATTAACTTTTGACCATTCAAAAATATTGAGAACGGTATTTAAAGTGCTTTATAAAAATATTCACAATTTTAAAACCATAAGAGGCCCTAGCTTACTGTGAGGCAGATATTGCATGACCGGGTCTTCAGAGATCATCTAGCAGGAGGCGAATTATCATCAACTGGCAGTTAGTTGTTGAAATATTCTAAGATTTTGGGTTAGCCGCAGAGCTCAAGAGAATCCAGAGTAGGAAGACTAAATTAATTACATCAGGAGAAGGGGTTTATTTATCACATAAATGAGAACAAAAATGCACATTCTTTGACAAAATTTACACATTGAGGCTCTTGTCCCACAAAATGTTCTAAAAGGCTTGCACTGCATTCAGAAGTGCTTGATGTAAGCCAACAGTGGCCCAAAGGACTATGCAAATCTAAGCACTGCACTATGTACTGTAAGTCTTTGAGGTTATGTACAAAGTAACAAAAAGAAAAAAAAAATGAAAAAGTTTATTCCATTCGTCTCAGTTTTCTCAGAACAAAATGGCCTGGTTGGTTTGAGGGCGATTAAAGAGAAATGAAAATGAGGAAATAGTGAATGAAAGGCTGAACGCAGGATCTGAACGGTTTGTATGCACAGCCAAGGCTAACACAAGAAAACAGCTAGTCAACCGTCCGATTCACATGCAGCGCACAGACACGGGCTAACTATTCTTATTTTCAAAAGCATTTATGATCATTACAGCCATTACTGAAATGGAACAGAGTTTACGTGGAGGAGATTGCCCGATAAGCATGTGTCACACAAATGGATCCTAGTCATTGTAATCTACAGCCTTGATCCAGGGTCATTCACACGGCTGGACACGTGACTGGACACAAAGATGGACACACGGCTGGAGACTGGTGACTGGAGTAATATACATTGACTCAGTATTAGATTTGGTCCTGTACTGGCAGGTGAAGATCGAACGTGTGGAACGGAGAGTGGTGCTTTCAATAACATGTCAAAAGAAACATTCTATATATGTGTTTTCAAACATAATAGGAAAAGCCACTCAAGACCTTTTCATAATCAAATCAGTACGTTACACTGTATTTGAATTGCCATTCGAAAAAAATGAAGGAGGTTTAAAATTATGGCAAGGGAGAACTGACAAACGTGGATTACATTTTTCGTTATTACGAGAAAGTAATTTTTTTTTGTTAAAATGTAATAATTACGGGTTATAACGACTTTACTGGGTAAGATGCACGTCGACACGCCCAACAGCCCAGAGCCTGTAAAGGTGTGTGTGCCTTTGGTTACACACACACACACACAGATGCACTCTGGAGGTGCTCTGGAGGTGCTCTGGAGGTGCTCTGGAGGTGCTCTCTGGAGGCTCTGGTCTCACTGCAGTGGATATGAGCTTCATATGTTCACGTTAAAACATGAAACTGATGTCGTTCAAACCTCAAACTGAAGTCATTATAACCTGTAACAAAAGCATTTTCTCGTTTTAACTTAATACTTTCTTGCAATAACAAAAAAGCCAGTAAAAATGTTTAATCCACGTGTGCCAGTTCTGCACTTCCGTGAAAAAATAGTAATTGTATTGTACATTAATGGGGATGCTTTACTAAGGCATTGTAATTGTTCATTTTGCCTGAAAAAGCTTTTAAATTCAATGGGTAAGGACTTTTGCAAGATATGAGTCAGTGACAGTGATAATTTTTCTTTGCCACATTAAGCACATCAATTTTTGTTCTTATGACTTAAAACTCTCCAACCATACAGACGGCAAAATATGAAAAAACATTTTAAAATCGTTTAAATCAAATGTTTAAATCTGGCCTATGTATGCTCAATTGTTAAACATAAAATAAAGATAGGGATGTAGCTCCTACTTCATGCCAACACCACTAACGTACAGGACGATGGATGAATTACCCTGCCCAAAGACACAACAACAGTATGTAATGCTTGTTCCCACCCTTGAGTTCTCTCAGAGGTAATGCTCAAAATCGGATTAGATCGAATTAGCAACTGTCGCAGAACACCAACATAAAGTGCCATGTTGTCATATGTTGTGTGTTGGATCATTAACATATGTTTCAATGCATATAAATCAAGTGTTTCAATGTTTTACCAAACAGGTGAAAAGGAGAAAAATTGTGTGCAATAAACAGCAGGCTGATTGATTGGGCAGATGCTTAGAGGCTCTCAGAGAGGGAGGGATGGATACAGCAGCGATGATTCAAAAAGATGTGAGCAGAATAAAGAAACAGTGTGTGTGTGTTTTTATGTTAATTTCGTTTTCAGGTGAATAGGAAGCCACACAGTCTACCAAATCTCATTATGCTGGCCTGTCATAGACTCTCTCTGTCTCCTCTCTTCCAGATGGGTTGGTTCATCCTCTCTTTTTCTTTGGTCTCTCTATCATTCTGTCTCTCTCTCTCTCGCGCTATCCCTTCCTCCGTGTCCAATTTCTGCTTTAAATAACTTGTTTCCACATGAGTGACTCGGAATCATATCTGGAGTGACACATCACACATTTGACTTGATTAATTTCTGATGCCCGGACATAGAATGCTTTAATGAGTTTTTATTGCATATTGATCACACATTGATACCACCGAGAAAGCATAAGCCGCGCATTATACAGTGACTGGTCCTGCGTGACAGCTGCTGTCTAGGTTGAGGCGTGCAATTTCCACTACAGCGAGCTATTTGGGGGCTGAACGCTCATTTGACTAAATTGAATTGCTCAGTACAAGATATGGTTTGGCATGTTGGCGGTAATGGGTACACATGGATAAACTCACAATAAAGCTGACTTTCCACATTTCAGAACGGCTGAGGGGATAACAATTAGCTTATTTTAAACGCATTTTTATATTTCGTTAGCGTTATATTTTATTAAAGGGACACACAAATTCACTTGGACACATCTCTGTTCTGTTTCACTACAAAATGAGCATGTTGTTCTTAAGACTAGCTAGAAAGAGAATTATTGTAAAGTGGGTGGGTGATGATCCTCCCTCTGTTTCTCTGTTGAAGTCACTGATTTTTAACCACATGACCAGGCCGGTCACAAATATTACAATATTGACTTCAAAATATGAAAGCTGGAACAATATATTTTGGGATCAATATCTATCGTGTGCGCATGTTCTTTGCAATGGTGAGGAGATTTTTGTTATTTTAGTTATGATATGATAACATTTGACCAGTAGAGGGTTGAATAAGTAACGTCTATGGCCAATTATTGCTTCATTCTTATGCCTTTTGATTATACAGTCCATAAAAATTGGTTTACTGGGATTATCCAGCTTTTGAGTTACTGTCAGTGGCAAAAAGTTGTTTCAGTATTATCGTTTATCGTTGTATTTCTCTGTAGCGATATATCGAGCTTCAAAATGTGGTCTACACATGACTATGATCAAACTTGGACATTATATTGATGGAAACTCATCAATCTCAGGTTTTCATAGGCAAATGGACAGCCACTTTGGACTTGAGCTTCCACAAATGTTTCTGGACCTTGTTTTGTCACATATCAATGTCTTTCAGATTCGTCTACATTGTTTTGTTGGTTGGTTTGTATTGTATAAAAAAGGGACACGAAAATATTCAAATATATAACTGTAATTCACATAACGTATGTGGCTGCAACCAAGCAGGAGCACAAACATTACATAAGCCTAACTGATACTTCCAAGAACATTTTCCAAAGCAGTTGAAATATGCAGTGCACCCAGATCAGAGATAAACCGGCTACAGCTCCCATGGATTGCGGTTACGATTTCATTTTGCCCTATTTTGGCTAATCCCATAAACATAATAACAGTAAGCGTTTATACAACAGTTTAAATTACATCTGCCATAGAGCCATATCCTCTTAAGTTCCCCATTTCCTGTGGTCTGTCTCCCATCGTGGCAGTATCAGTGCCTTTATGCTCCGGTCTGTGTAGACAGTTGGACCGACGGGTGTAAAGGACCCTCCAAGAGAAGTGGGATTAGCGGTGGGCAGGATTAGAGCAACAGCCCTTTGCCTGAGCCTAATCAAACATGTCCCTCTCAGCTCTCCGTCCGCTCTCTTAACGCGTGTGTATTCAGCCAGGACAAGCTGTTAACTGACATTGACTGACATTGGGTAAGGCTCCTCCATCACCGTGTGCATCGGCATACTAACTAGTGCACTAGCACCTCTCGGCTAATTAGCATAGTTCAAACCGCCCTAGCGCTTGACATAAACAAACAGGCGATATTGCTAGGCAGCAGAGGCAAGGACGTTAGCGCGTTTATCCAACACCCCACCGTGCGATTAGCGTCTAGCATCTAGCATCGTGTAGTCAGGATACCATGGTAACGGGGTATTTCACATCAAAACTGCATCTACGATAAACTTTCAGTGTGGGGATGTTAAGAGAAAGCAAACAATGGGGTCTGACGGTACAAAGGATGCAAGCATAATTTATTAAAGGGATGACTTCCGCAGTGCTAAGCTGATTTTAATTCACTTTTGTTTGCAGAGCAGCTTTTCCCTGGCTAAGCACAAAGCTGTCGTGCCGTATATTAGTTATGTAAGTTTAAAGGGAGCCTAAGAAAGAATTCATTAGCCACCAATTAGCATTAAACACCACCAGGAAATGAGATGGAACTGCACCCCATATGTGCTAGCTCCTAAGGAAGATGTTGTTTGTAGAGTACCTGTTTGCTCAAAGGGAATGGGGAAAAAATGTTATTATTACTCAACCATATAATTTCATTGCAGTATGATATGGTAAAGCATTATGAGCCTGATTTTGATGAATGGATCAATAAAATCACATTTAATACAGTTACAGAACAGTGCAAATAAAAGAACGCAACTAAGCCAAGACTTGGTCCCACTTTGCAAAGTAAAGATATTTTTTTAGACTTAAACAAGGAAATAAAAGGTTTTATTTGAAGATTTAGTGACCCCTTTTGGCTACAATAATACATTTGGCTCTCACAGTAATCCTAGATTGAAAATAGCAAAAGAAAAATTCAATTCTGTAACTGGACAAAGGCTTTAGAGTGAAGATGTTTCGCAGCTCATCCAAGCCGCTTCTTCAGATCTGGTCAGATTGTTGGTGGACATTGCCTTATATCTGTCTGACGAGAGGAGCTAACGACACTGAAACTAACACACCTATTGTTTACAGTTTCTGATTGTTAGCCAGGTCTATTGAACTAAGTATGAACCGTGCCTGAGTCATACTTTGCATAATCGTTCAGGAGCTCTCACACCTATTAGCATACCGGCTAGCACTATTGTTTTCCTTGTTTTGATTTAGGTCTGAGGATGGAGTTATAAATAGGAGATAAATTACGCCTAAACTCCCATTCCTGTTTGAAGATGGATTGCCTTTCCTAACCAAAATTGCCTCGCGCTATGGATCAAACCTGGACGACTGAGGGATTACACAGATTGTAAAAAAAAATTAATTACTTACTACTAACACTCGCGAACCATCAAAGGAATCGAGCAAATTGTTATTGCACAATTTGATAGCTAAGTAATTAGTCATATTGTCGTTATTATGTTGCACTTATTTCAGAAGTTGCCATGGGTGTTCCCTTTATCATTCTAGTCGTATGAATTTGCATAGCGCTGCCCAACTCGCAAATAAGTTAAATACAAACTACAAAGCCATAAGTTTTCAAGCCATACAGAGAAATGGTGCATTGTTGACACAAATCAACCTGGGATTCCAACTCAACCGGAAGTGCGAGGTAGTAACTTCAGAAAAAGTCAAAGTGGCTGAGGTGGAACGAGGTAGATACTGCAGTCTATATGAATAGATTTAGAAGTCAAAGTCCAATTCCTACTACAGCCACTGAAGAAGCTCCTTGGATCTAATCAGCCACTCACACTGCCAGGACAGTAGCATTCATTTCTGTTCCAACAATGCCATAGCAAATAAAACCCAGGTTCCCAAATATAATTTCCCAGCCAATCAGTGTGCAGCCTCAACACACTCATTTCAGAGGTGGCAGTTTCAATGGGCCATACATCGCAGTGATAAGGCTGGCCTCATGACCCAGCTATTACACTCTCATAATACAAGACGCACGAGGGGGGTAGATGGGTTTAAATGGGTGTGTGTCTTGGAGCTTGGATCTCTCACAAATTCGCCAAGATATTCACTGACATTTACTCCTCCGCCCGACGAACAAAGGTAATTGGATGGACTCAAAAATTCCCTGATAGCTTGGCCTTAAGATATTGTTTGAGTGAATAGGGCCTGATGATTTTGAAGTGAGCAGACAGAGAGATATGTTCTGCATGGGAAAAATCCATCTACTCTGACCCACATGCCGCACATCCAGTTCACGTGACTGCCAAATGCTATTTCACGATATGGGACAATAGAGATGGAGAGTATGGCAGGGCGCAAAGAGCTAGCCAAACGCATTGTTGAATTGTATTACCACTGAAAACCATTTGGATATTATAAAAAGGGTAATATCTGGGTTTCATAGGTGTATCTAGAACACACTCGTCCAACCAACTGTCATTATCTATAACAGTTCTCAATGATATACTTAAAGGTTCACTATGTAACTTTTCTGATGGGTGTCCGTCACCATGGGTTTTATTGCTTTGCTTGGAGAGTTCCACAGTATGACAATATGACATCTATCTTATACATATATGTGCTTTATTGCTCGAAAACACCTTGAAAAACATGCCTGCTGCGAGTGAGGTCACCTCTCCACAGAGCTGACCTGTAACTTGTACATTACAGAAAAGAAATTGCTCAAGGCACCTTACTTTCTGTACTAGATTATGGAGATATAATAAGCATGCAGACTTCAGCCTCTACTTTGAAGCCTTTAGATTCACTCTTTCACTCAGCCGTTCGTTTCATAACAGGTGATGACTTTCAAACCCATCACTGTTCACTCTATGGAAAAGGAGGTCGGCCATCGCATCTCAGAAGAGAACAACACTGTATAAAGTTATTTATAAGAGACTATGACGATAGACTGACTCAATATCTCACTTACTTATTGAACTTTGATACTGGAACTTTTAATACAAGCTCTCATGATTGTCTACGTCTAAAAAACTGACGGCACTAGAACTGAAATAGGAAAAAAAAAACAACTTTCGGTTATTTTGCGTCTCACAAATGGAGTACATTTCAAGGACATGCAAAACTGGATACACTGGTGCCACTAATGCACTTTAATAATCTGGTAATAAACATTTATAATCACACCTACACCTGTTTTTAATGTTTTAAATGGACCTATGTAGTTAACGGTTTTGTGTTGTTCTGTATTTGAACAGGACGCTCGTGAAAAGGAGAGTCTGAGGCTCTCATTGGCTCTCCCTGTATAAATAAAGATAAATAAAAATAAAACTTGGCCAGTTGGTGTCACCTGCTTGTCTCCGTGGAGAAACATACATTTTGTGCCGTACTGTGGAACATTCTGGATACAGCAATAATATTTCCATGGAAACAAGCAGGTGGCTGGCTCTAAAAAGGACACACAATAAAAACAATAATGACATTTGATTTATTTAGTGCATTTCAAGTGTTTTTGACGCATATCTTTCACACTATTTATCGACGCGATAGCACAGACTGTATAAAGAAGTGGACTAAGTGAGTGTGATGTTACTCATAGCGTTCGGCTCCAGCAAAACGAAGCTCATCGAGACTAGCAGTTATAGCGGCGGATTTGGAGCCGAGTTTCATGTTTGGAATTCCGACCGCGAGTATCATAGCAACCAACGAGCCAATCCAGAGCGAGGCTGGTTTAGCACAGAGCGGGCGCTTAGCAACGCTGTCAACCAAACCTGTTGCTAACGCTATCGGGCGCGACCTCAGGGCCTGATTTGTCTGTTATTAATGTTCATATCTTGATTTACGAACGCAGTAGCGGAATAAAAACCCAAGGATCATGTAGAGCGGGTTAATACGAACATTTTAAGACCAAAATGACGAGGCTCACTGCAGCAGTCACAGAAAGAAGGCTGACAATTTTTCAATGTAAAGTGAAATGGAGCCAGAGTCAATGGAGCCAGAAGCGCGGCTATGATCACTTCCCATTTGGAACACGGCGGCTAGCAGGTTAGCTATGTCCATTTATTTATATACAGTCTATGCTATTTAGTCACGATTACTATTTATTAGGAATAGAAGCCAGATTTTTTGAAGCAATGAGAATACCTGTACTATATCCTTTTGAAACCATTTAAGAAGCAAGCGCATCAAGGACAACAGCACTAATCAAACGGGATAAACAGAAGCGTGTATTCATATAATCCTGGCACATACCATTACATCTATTGCTATGCTGTGTTATTTTGGCACTGTGATGAAGCGGGGAGTATTATTAGCAGCACAATATTGAGTTGTCTGCTTGGAAGAAGGAGCCAGTGACAGCGCACCATCGTGACATAGAAAGCATCGCTAATGCTAATTCTGCTGCTGCTTGTAAAAACATTCATGTTTAATAAAGGTCTCTGTGAGGAGGGAGGGGGCGCTGTGTCCTAGGAAGACCCTTCAGATTCTTTTTCACTGGGGTTTATATAGGCACGGCTCATCTACTGGGACATAAGACGGTCAGTGGTGGATGAAGTACTCAGTTTTGTTTCTTAAGTAAAAGTACAGATACAGGGCAAACAAATACTCAAGTGAAAGTATCACATGAAAAATCGACTTAAGTAAAAGTTTAAAGCACCGTTTTGTTTCTTAAGTAAAAGTACAGATACAGGGCAAACAAATACTCAAGTGAAAGTATCACATGAAAAATCGACTTAAGTAAAAGTATTAAAGCACCCGTTTAAAAATGTACTTAAAGAGTAAAAAGTAAAAGTATTCCACACGGATTCTGAGATGTAACATAGCTTCAAGTGTAGTGATTTTGATAAAGATTTGAGCTGAATTTTGTTCAACAGAAACAACTGAATCAATATTTTTTCCAGCTGTTATTTGTGTATTTTTGTTTTGTTTGCTCAAACTACGAACATGTAAAAAATAAATCTTTCAGCCTTTTCAGCAGGTCTCAAACTATAATAAAAAAAATACTTTTACTTTTCAGTCTTGTTCAAAAATGTATTGCAGTAAAAAGTACAGGAACCTGCTCTCAAATGTAGTGAAGTAAACATAAAAAGTATCCACTGTAAAATTGACTTAAGTAAAGTACAAATACTTAAAATGTGTAATTAAGTACAGTACTTCACTGCTTTTACTTCGTTACGTTCCACGACTGAACACAGCTATTTTATTTCCCATAGCTGTAGGAGAAGATAGGTTTAGATTGGGTCTTTCTAGTTAGTTTGGTACGACAACAAAAGAAAAAGAACTAAGTGAATGATGTTGGCAACAAAAAAATGCAGAAGCACCAAATCTCAAAGACAAAGAGAAGTCCTTCTTAACAGAGAACAGACGCTATACTGTGCAACATGGACCATCCCTTATATCCTGCTGGTGCCACAGAGCGCTGCTAGTGGTCATCTGAGATTTGCTGGCAGAAACGAACGAGGAAAAGAACCGTTTCCCGGCAATCTCAATCAAGTGTGAATGAACTAATTTGATTGCAAACAACTGAACGGCCCCTGGGGATTAATAAAGTTTAATTGACTTGAATTTAGCTGAGCCACCAGTGAGCCACATAAAAGCTACTCTCCCATCTAGTGGAAAACAACAGGACGGCACTTCTGCAAAGGTTTGTTTTGTCTTAAAGCTCGTGTTGCTCATAGACAGTGATGCTTCCAATGACACAATGCACATATTACTTTTCTAACATATCAGTGGAATCTAGGTCTGTCACGATAACACATTTTGTCCAGACCGTTGGATTGGAAGGGATGGACCAATTCCGTGGCCGCCGCGTTCACCAGATCTCACACCTCTGGATTTCTTTCTGTGGGGCTGTGTTAAAGATATCGTGTGTCGAACAAAGATCCGGGACATTACTGAACTAAAGCAAAAGATAACAGATGCGATTGCAACCACTGATGAGGCTCTGCTACAGCGAACATGGCGAGAAATCCAGTCCCGTTAAATGAGGTCAAACACTTTGGAAACCACTGAGTACAATAGAACAAGTCTGATTAAGATATCTGATCAACTGCCTTTGTAATAAACGTTTTAAATTGTAAAGACACTTTATGGACACCCTGTACAGTGATGAAAAATAATATTGAAACTACTTTATGGCACTGACACAATACCAATAATGCAAGATAATCCCAGTAAACCATTTTTCAATAGGCAGTATCATTAAGTGGCATGAGCTGCAACAAATTAATAGCAGAATGAAGCAATAGAAGTTACTTTTTCAACCCTTTACAGCCCAAGTCTTATCAAATTACCCAAAATCTCCACACTTTTACAAAGAAATGATACGCTCGATACATTTAGAGCCCCAAAATATATTGATCCACCTTTCATATACTGAACGGTAAGTCGATATAGTGATTATAGAGACAGGCCTAGTGGAATCTTTGAATGCTCCAGCACTTTCACTCTCGGCATAATTAGCTCTCTTGGTGTAAAACAGAGCTTTCTTTGGCAAATCTTACTGAACAATGACTTCCAAATCAAATGACCACTCAGCATCCTGCATGGGTCAGTGACCAGTTTCCCTAATCTCAGGACTTGGAGGGAGAGCATGTTGTGCAGGAATAAAGGCCAGTCATGTTTGATTGTATCTGTAACTATTGTCAGTATCCACTCAGCGGATCAGCCTTTGGAGAAAAACACTGCGTTTGAATTGTAATCAAGCGCCAAAGAAAAACGGGGAATGGAAGTCATGTGCGGCTACATTCACGCGCTAACAATTAAATACAAAAATCACCAAATGGATGTGCCAGTCTCGTGCCGCTATCTCTGTGCGCGTCTGTGTGTGTGCGTGCATTTGGCTAAAGATATTTTAGCTGCAATTTGCCGGTCCAGCGAGACCTTTCCATTTCAACTGGCGGTTTTGTTATTCTGAGATAGCATGTGCGTGTGTGAGTACATGCACAGCGGAGGCGAGAGAGAGAGAGATTTAAAAAGAGCTTCAAAAAAACGCAGCGAAATGACTCAGGAGCGAGGATTAACGGAGGGGTTTAAGCCTGTTGTAGAAGTTAGGGCCTTTTTAGCTTAAGATCAGACAGAAGGCAGCACTACAGCCAAATCAGGCTTCCCACACTCTCCTCTTTCTCTTCTTATCATTGTGGGACTACAATGGCGGCGCCCTTGGCTACACTTCACTGTTCAAGAAGCACAAATCCGGTTTAATTGTTGAGGCAGCGGCAGGAGTTGGACAGCGAAGATGGTTCACACTGACAGAGCAAATGTTCGGAGAGTCAGAAGAGGTCTTGGAGATTTTGGAGGAGGCTCTATAGAACTGAGATAGATTAAGACAAGAAGAAGAAGAGAGTGATGTGAACTAAACTCAAGGCTCGCTGCTATAAAACCAAATCAAATTAAGAATGGAACAAATATAATGTATAGGAAAATCGTGTCTTGGTGCTTGTACCGTTGGGGCGTTCTTCACAGATAAACTGGAGAAGGTATACATCATTGGCCAATAACTGTCCAATTTGTAGAAGTTGTCCGTGTAAGCTTTTACTATGGAAGCGGGAACTATAGAGGCTTATTAATACAATTCTGGATGCTGTTTTGAAGTTATGCAAATGTAGAATTTTGGGTATCTCAGAATGCTGCAAAAAGAGGTTATAAAAACAGGGGGATTAAAGTGGTATTTCTGTATGTTTGTGAGTTATTTTACAGTCCTGTCACATTTGTCGCCAATTCAGAGACACGTTTTGGCATGTTTCTGTTGGACTGCTAAAAAGTCTTTATCGAAAAACTCCAAAAATATTGAGTATTCGATAATGCATTGGATTTACATGACACCCAAAGAGCTTTACATTGCATTATTCATTGGTTGAGCGGTCAAATCCACTGACCCACAGGTTGGCGATGCGATTCCAGCTCCCACAGACGAATACTGCAGTTGTGTCCTTGGGCAAGACACTTAATCCACCTCGCCCCCAGTGTACGCAGACACTGGGGGCGAGGAATGGGTGAGTGGTTCCTTGATGTAAAGCGTAAAGTGCCTTGAAGGCGGAAAGTGCTATATAAAAATGTGACCCTTTACCGTTTCATTCACTCCACACACGGTGATGCTAAGCTATACTATTGTAGCCACAGCTGTCCTGGGGCAGACTGACGGAAACGAGGTTGCCAATCTGCGCCATCTGCCTCTGCGACAACCGCTAACGCTCACACACACAACACTTTCACACAACACTTTCACACTAGGCAACACAACGACTAAAGACACAACGACAAAACTTGGTCAGAGCGGGAATCGATCTTCCAATCTTCACGTTGGCGGACGAGTGTTCTAAGCCGCTGTCACCCATAAATATCCCGAGCTTTTACAGGGTTAAATTCATACAAACCAAGAAGTAAAATTAACCCTTTAACAGCTGGAAGATATTGGGCTCTATTCACAATACGTGGACCGAAATGCCATCCATCTAAACGCTTGACTCTTTGTATTAAAAATCTGAAGTGGCACATTTGTCACTGTTGATTCCATAGCCCTGTGTAGATCATACATGCCCCCAGCCTAATGCACGGGCCTTGTTTCCTCATTAACTCACATACAAGTGCGATCCAGTTGGCTGCCTCCCTTTCAGAACATGCATACGAATATACATAATTTGATGCATGCACACTCCCACGAAGACATGTGTATATTACATATTAGGGGCTGCGCTGACTTGGTAAATGAGAGTCAGGGTAAAGTCATTTGGCGTTGCTGTCTCTGTATATCTCCTCACGTGGATGAAAGCCAAATGCAGGGAAATATTGCAGAAGGGAAAATGGTTTGGTTTGGTTCCAATTAGGGCCAGTTATTTCTGACATGTGCCAAAAAGAGCAGCACCCCAGCACTGGATTTAATCAGCTTACCTGCTTGTCACACAGATTTCTATTACTGTCAGTGGCTTATGAGGAATAAAAGTGAAGTGAAAGGGCACAGTCGGGCAGGCTTAGGCATTTTGTATATGAGCAAGGCATTCTTTAAATCTACGCTATGCTCGTCGTTGTGAGATAGTACCATTTCATTTGTTTCTGGGGCGACGGTAGCTCAGCTGGTGTTTGTCCACTGATCCAAAGGTTGAATGTTCGAATCCCACTCTCGACATAAACATCATTGGCTGAGTGGTCAGATCCACAGACTCACAGGTTGGCGAGGTTCCTTGATGTAAAACACTTTAAGTGCCTTGAAGATGGAAAAGCGCTATATAAAAACGTGACCATTCTAGAGTGGAGAGACTTTTGGGGGTGGCCACAAGAAACTGACAATCCCATATGAGCAGTGAGAGCAAATTTATGCCATATGACCTTCCTCTCTCAATCTCCTCTATTTATACACAGTATCACAGTACCAACATTTTAAATTAGAGTTTGATACTTAGGTAACATCTGAATACCATAATGGTAATAAAAACATTATATTTTTTTCAGTATAATGTAAGTTTCAACACTAATTTCAACCATGTGATCTGTTTTACTATTAACACTAACTATCAGGATATCTTAGTGTTTTCTTGTTCTTTTCCTATGTATCGTGTTATCTGTATATTCGCTTTTTTGTTGACTTTTACGTGAAGCACTTTGGTCAGCTGAAGCACAACATATCGAGAAATACAACGATAAACGATAATGTTGAAACTACTTTTTGCCACTGACACAGTAACTCAAAAGCAGGACAATCCCAGTGAACCAATTTTTATGGACAGTATCATTAAAAGGCTTAAGCTGCAGCAAATGAATAACAGAATGAAGCAATAATTGTCCATAGAAGTGGCTTATTCAAACCTCCACAGCTCAAATCTGGTCATATTATAACTAAAATAACTCAACTCTCCACACTATTGCAAAATGTGCACATGATAAATATGGAGCCCAAAAAAATATTCTTCCAGCACTGATATATTGAACGATAACTCCATATAGTGATTGTCGTGACAGGCCTAGTTAAAGTGTTATATAAATCAAATCGAATTGAATTAATTATTAGATCTAATTAGATCAAGCTCAGATTTTTTGGGGGAATGTCCAACTTTGTGTTAACTGTGAGATTTTTTCCAGTTTCTATGGTTACTACACTAGTTTTACTACCAGTAAGTATCTGGGTATCATTTCTTGACAACACTGTTACCATAACTACTTTCTAAAATTTCCCAAAACTATATGCCGTATATGTTTTTCACTTGTACTTCTAATCATTATTTATAAATACTAAATACTCTGAATACAGAAGTACTACAGTAAACCATTGCACGCCGCACATGATTATATAGGCCTATGCCAATCTGCGCCATCTGCCCCTCCGACCACCGCCAACGCTCACGGACACACCACTTTCGTACTAGGAAAGATGGGTGAAGTGTCTTGCCTGAGGACACAACGGCAAAACTTGGCCCGAGCGGGAATCGATCTTCCAATCTTTGGGTTGGCGGACGAGTCTTCTAAGCCGTTGTCGCCCCTAAATATCCCGAGCTTTTACATCCAGCAATATATACCGTATATGTTTTTCAACTGTACTTCTAATCATTATTATTTATAAATACAAAATACCCTGAATGGTACTACTGTAAACCTTCTGCACGCCGTACATGATTATATATGAAAAACGCACATGCTTTTTGCGCTCTGTCTGATAGTGTCTAAAATGACTGAACAGTTTTGCGTATGAGCAGAGTGAGAAAAGCGATAGAGACGGTGATGACAGATCATTCCACTTAAGCAGCAGGGCCGCCCACACATGCTCCCTGATTTACACAGGGTAAACACACACGGACTTGCTTTAAAAAGTGTATAGAGCTGAGATTTGGATGTCAGCCAATGGAAGATATTACCACCATAATTCATTACTTAGTGGCCCCAGCCGAACCGGCGTTTTACTGCTTGGAATAAACAGTAAAAAGAATAAAAAAACAAAAATGATGTTCACGGGGCGATAAGTGGAGAGAGACGAGTGAATTTGTATTGAGGAAAAAGTAAAATCTTAATGTTACTATGCGCCAGCACAAGATTAACAGCCTGCAGTTCAAAAACAAGAGGAAACCAAAATGGCCGCTGCCTTTTTCGCTCTCTCCTCCGCATGGTTTTAATAAAATAAAACAAACCATATAATGAAATACCTACAAACGTTGATTAGCTGGGATTAGACAGGGCGTTCACACTGTACACGCACAGTATAACGGTGGAAAGAGCTGTTTCAAAATGGGTCAGCCTTACAAGTGTCCCCTCTTGGGAAAATGACATTTATTGTGCATGAGTATGTAATAATTGCAGAGCAGCTTTAGCAGCAAAAACAGCCACATCTCCCTAGATATTGAGGGAATTAACACAGATTTTCCCAGATAAGTGTTCTGTCAGCATGCTATGAAAAAGAGAATCTAATAAAACAAATGGAACTATTAAGACAGAGCAATTTTAATCAAGAGAAAGATTCAGCCATTTATAATCAGCATCAGCAACTATGTGGTTTGGGGAGAATTCTTGGACTTGGGAGGAAGAAGACTATTTCGGGCCTTATATGGAAATTTTGTTCATAAAATCAATATTGGAAGCCATTTTTTTTTGTTTTAAGGCAAGGCAAGTGTATTTGTATCGCTAAATTTGTACCCAAAGTAGGCCTGACACGATAAATACTACGGTATATCGACTTTACGTCAAGGAACCACTCACCCATTCATGCGCCAGTGTACGCAGACACTAGGGGCGAGGTGGGTTAAGTGTCTTGCCCAAGGACACAACAACAGCATTCATCTGTGGGAGCTGGAATCGCACCGCCAACCTGTGGGCCAGTGGATCTGACCGCTCAAACAATGATGTTTACGTCGAGAGCGGGATTCGAACCGCCAACCTTCAGATTGTTCACTATATGAAAGCTGGAACTATATTTTTTGGTGTCAGTATGTATCATGGGCACATTTTCTTTGCACTACTGGGAAATTTTTGGTTATTTTTTGGCTTTACAATAAGATCTGAGCTGTGAAAGATTGAATTAATAACTTGCACGACTCATTACAGATGCAAACTAAGAACTAAAGAGTTTCATTCTGCTGCTGATTTTAACAATATTGTAGATTTAGAATAGTTTTTGTGGTTTAAATCTGCTCTTAGGTTTTTGTGTCAGTGGCATAAATTAGTTTCCATATTATCGTTTAGCGTCTATATTTACTTCAGCGATATATCGAACTTCAAATGTGCTTTACAGAATAAGAAAGACATTAACATCACACAAAGGAATCAAAACAAATAATCATCATATAAAAACCTTTCAGTCATATGCACAGCTAAACAAAACCAATCCAATCCAATCCAAACCAATCCAATTAATTGTTAAAATATAGATGAACCAAAGCTGTATTATGATAAAATGATGGTACTGGAGCTTGTATCGTCAGTCCTGTCTCAAAATTATATGAAACCTGGCTCAAATTCCCAAAAGTATAATTTCTTTTTTTGACCCATTACGGATTTTTCAGAAAATTCCTTTGAAATTGAAAATCTTTTATTACTTTTGAGTTGCCTTAAGGTTTATCACAAAGGAGATCATGATTGGACCACTGGCTGTTTTGAGGTTAGCAGGTGGTAAGATTATGAAGCTATAAAAGACAATACATTTAAAAACTAACCTACTGCGTATCAAAGGTTTTGGATACATCTTTTAAATCAGACCTATTCTGCAAAATGGACGTTTTCAGAGCTTTTAACCGTGTTGCAGTTGTTTCCTTCTCATGTACCATCTCAAAGTTGTATTTGGAGCGATTTGTTCAAGACGCCATATTGCCGATCAACGCCCGTTTTCACCACCACCGGCAAACACCCACTTCTCTGTACTTCGTTCTTCAATTTTGTTTTCTTAATCAGTGATACACGTAGGATTCGGCAGTGCTACGTAGTCATTTTGGAACAAATTTTTAAAAATCCACAACTCGCTAGTGTGATGTGCCGCTATCCATAGTAGAGACCAAATCTTTGTTGTGACGACGTTTACGGCGACGTCGGCTCCCACTGGGCACCGCGGTTTTCTAATTAGGAAGTCAGCGAACTTGTTTCTTTTAATTAAGTCATTTTAGATGAATATTGCGATTTAAAATGTGCAAATTATAACATAATGATCCACGGGTGTCATAGATTATAACTATAGCAGACACAAGCACAATACGTCGTTTTTAACAAATTCTTCAACAACAGAAGAATTTGGCCAGCACCTATTTTCCTTATATTAGGCTTGTTAAGGTCGCGTTCACACATGGCTGTCCTTTAGTGCCACTGGATTATTGCTATATGCTCCCTGACAGCCTCAGCTCTTTAAGGGTTAGTGGTCATAGCTCATTAAACTGACATTTGTGCTGCCCATTACACTGATATAGTGGCACAGTGACACCCGGGCTTGTCAGAATAATACCCAAAACCTGCCATTTACTTCACCCAACGTGGAAAAATCCCAAGCCATCACAACAATTTTATCATAACCATAACTGACTATTATGCTTCATTATGTCCTTGGAAAGAGAGAGCGACAATTTACCGCCCGCAAATGAACACCACAAATCCATTTAATGTGCGTTTTTGAAGCTCGGCACACTAGAGCTTGTCAGTCAAAGTCGGTGCGTTACTCTGGTACGTTTGCGGGAGCTCTACTGATTACGCCCCCGGCTTGAGTTGCATCATTAGCTTCCTCTATGAATGCTCTCTCAGACAAATGTAAGTTCTGGAATGAGGTGACGCGGTGGACTGCTAACAACGCTCCGAATCTAAAAGGAGAAATTTTCAAGCCTTAAGAACTAGAGCATGTCAGGGCTTTTCATAAATACGGGATGAATGAGAGTCTGAGAAGGCGAATCACTGGGGGAAATACAGAACATGAGAAAGGTGCACGGCGCAAAGCTTTGACGACAAAGCCAGGGCGGAGCAGGCGTCTGGGGATGTTCAATTGATTTTGTACTTTGGCTGAGCACAAAAACAGTGTCAGAGGGAAGACATTTTGATTCGCAGGTAGGTACACAAAGGCAATGAAGGTACTGTTACATAATGGCTTTAAGATGCAATACTTTCACAGTGTTATGGGAGAGTCTCAAAGTGAATCGTGAGTTGTTTTTTTTTCCGTTGTAACCGTTACATGTACAAAGCAGGGTGGACACTGGGCATTATGTTTTCTAAGTCACTGGAAGAAGATTACAGGTAAGAATTCTAACGCTGATTAATTCTTAGTTATGGGATGGCCAAGTAGTTTATGTTATAATTTGGTGCGTTCAGTTGCCTAAACCCCAGCACCTGCAGCCAGTCATGACTCAGTGCTAGTGCGGCCTCTGCAGCTCAGTGAGGTTCTGAGCCCTGCCCATATACTGAGAATGAAACCTTTTTTAAAACCTAAGGGCCTCAGTTATTAATCCATGCGCTAAACTGTGAGTGTATAAACTGAAAAAAGCTGTTTGTAGGCGTGTTGCGTATGATTTACCATTGGGAACTGCACGTATTATTCCTGCCCCAAAACTGATATGTAAATGAGAGCATTCAGTGAGTGCAAAAGCTTGTGTGCCTCTGCTTCTATGGGCTATTGAACTGTTGTGCAAATTTACGTTTGCTGCTATTTCAAAACATTTTCTCCAGAGGGGAACCATCAGGGATTTCTAGGCCTTCACAAATGTTAAATGTAATATGATGAATATTACTGAATTGCACTAAACATACCAATGAAATCGTAATTTTGAGGCTATATTTCTATCAAACATTTCATAAATAAGAAGGAGGAATGTCCAGTGTCCAATCAGATTTGGTGTTGTTTTGGGGGTTACACGTTCAGAGGACCCACAGTTTCTGCTTTAGGACATGAGACAGATGCGTGAAGGTCCAGTTTGATGGACAGCTGCTGTGAAACGCTCTGGATCAATGGAAGACTTGTGGGAGTCAGGGCCAAAGTGTCTCTAGAGTTTATATGTTATTAGTGCTGCTTTGAAAACAACATGTTATTATCTCACTTGTCCTTGTGGGTCATTTGAAAGCATTTTAAATCAATATCAAATGCCCTACAGCAGCACAATCTGCAGCAGCTCCTTTGCAGAAAGTTTACATCTGTCTTTCCAGCGTACTATATTATTAGACAGTGTTGTGATAAATCTAACAGCACCCGCTAAACAACTTCATTTGCATTTCTTCCGCCTCAGATTTTGCACATGTTGGCAAAAAAAAAACGCACTCCCAGGAGCAAAACTGCACTGCGTCTTCTTTAGCGTCTCTGTGAGAAATTGCGTTGGGTTTTTGCTCCAACGTTTAGCTGTTTAGCCCATGAGCAAACGCTTGGTAAATGAGACCCTAAGTGTGAAGGCTACATACAGCTTATTTAAATGCCGTGTACCTGACCTTCCT
>KN470795.1:47049-64607 GCA_000787095.1 Periophthalmodon schlosseri | reverse complement strand
ATGATATACCATAAAAATGCCAGAACTTGTCATCCATATGTGCTTTTAAGTACCTCTATAACAACCAGTCAGTGGAAAAATCTTCACAGTTCAACCCTTGCTATTGCTTTAACAGAAAATTATACTTTAGATATTTAAAACATATGATATTAATGAGCTCTGGAGACTGGTGTCCCCAGAGCAACAGAAAGGCTTGAACATTGCTATTACCTTTAAAGTGCAAATTCACCACCAGATATTTTGGTATTTGGGTCTTGTATTTTCTTGCATATTCGCCTTGCATCACCTCTTTCATTAAAGGGCAGTTATTTAAGCCATACAGATGCACCATTGATCGAGGTGCACTGAGTATTCTGTATTTAGAGATAAAGTGATCCCTTGGCCTATACGTTATCGAACTGTTGAGGGGCATTTTTTTGAGGGACTGGTTTTCTAATTAAAAGAGAATTGACTTTAAATCCTTCTCTTTTATGCTTTGGTCAATATTTGTCACAATATACTTTACTTTGAAACAAATCAATTGACCACATGCCTGTATCCAGCTCTTGTTTCCTCCATGTCTGTCACAGCCCACATAGCCATATAAAGCAGTGTACCACAAATCCGGATCACAGTGCACCAACAACACCAAGCAATGGGCAGATTCAGCAAAAGTCTACAAAAGCATGTTATTACTTTTCCTGATGGGTTTCTAAATGTCACTCTCGCGTGGCTATGGGTGCTGTATCCATGACATAGAAATTCATTTATTTCCTAAAAATGAAAACATACCATTTTTCATCGCTGACCTGTCAGAACAGAGGTCCTGTTGTCTACCATTAACTGAGAGCTGCCCAACCAGTGCTGAATATTAATGGCGTCGTCTCCCCTGGATCATTTAATCCACTATCTGCATCTTTATGTATGTGTGAGTGTGTGTGTGTGTGTGTGTGTGTGTGTGTGTGTAGCCAATGCAATGCTGTGTCCATCAGAGAGGACATCTTCTGGAGTTGGGGCCTACACAGGAGATTATCAGTGCAGCATAATTGAGAAGTCAGGCAATCACCAAACATGAATACAGTAATCAATAGGTGCTCTCAAAGACTTTAGGGGAGACATTGTTAGAAGCAGCCACTCCATATAATGTGCAGGTTCCAATTAAAACACACGATTCCAGGGCTCATTAGCAGCACCTTATTGAACGCCCCATGTTAAGTGACAGCTCATCAACAGGCAAGGCCAATCGAAGGCTCCTCTTTATCAGAAAGGAGGAGGGAAAAAAGCTGTGCTATGGCAACCGAACTGCGCGAGGATTTACATTAAAACCTCATTCTCCCAATAGTGACAGTGCGTCAAAGATGTGCGCAATGTGTCCGATTGCGCAACACACACCAAAAACGACCACGGTGGAGGTGGTTAACAGCAGGCTTACCTTTATAAAAGACACCGGGATTATGGGGATGACGATGACGGTGGTGCTGATGCCCGGTCCATCCGATTCTTATCCTCTCTGTGGTCACCGGTTTTGGCTCGTAACTAGGCCATTTCTTCCAGCGATTATTTCTCAGGAGGCGTCGCTGGTGTATCGGTAGTAGCTGTACACCTTCCCTCGTCTTTATCCGGCTTTTCCCCCCAAAAAAGCACACCTCAAACGGCCCCCCCGCCGCCCCTGCCTCCTCTTGTCATCCCTCTCTCTGACAACACCCTGCTCTGTGCTGATATTTCACTCACTTGTTTTAACGTTGACCTCAAACCGAGCAAGAGAAAAAAAAAATCTGTGGGAATAAAACGCTATAGCGTCAAGACTAACGCAAGCACGCGTCCCCCTTCCCTCATTTGTTCATGACGGGAATAATAATCCACGGTTTCGCTCTTAAAACGGAGCGGTTTTGGTGGTTTAAAAAGGCGAACAGCTTACTCAAGACGCAAAAATCAGGTGTCCAGTCCGATTTTGAATGTAGCTCGTCTTCAAAGCGTCTCTCCCTCTCTCTTTTCTTCCACTTGGAGAGAATTAGAGCACCGGATGATGTATCTTCCGCTACAGCCGCATGTTTTGGGAAAAGAACGGCTTTTAATGTTCAGAATCAGTGATATGATTGCAGTCTGGAGGAGCGACAAGCCCCTGCCTCCTCCGTCTCTCTCAGTGCGTCTCTCATCCACTCACGCGGCGATATAAGGCAACGAGAGACCAATATTTCAGTGCGCAGCCGGTTGTCATGACAAGGAGAGGCGACGCGTAACTCAATAAGAAGAGGTCGCCATGTGATGGAGGAAAAAAAAAAACTGCAGTGGGATTTCGTTGGGATTGTGCTCAAACGTGGAACTGCAACGCACTGACGTCAGAGCAGTAGTTTTCCCGGTTACCGTTTTATTTGTGTTTGTTTGTTTGAGCAAATCAAGACAGACACAGGGGATACTACACGACTATCAAAGGACGGATATTTAAAGCAACACCATGGAACTTTTAGAGACAGTCTGGATCACAAAGAAATACTAGAATGCTGCATTGTATGCATCGTAGCATGTTATGTACTGTGGTTGTGAAATAAAGTTATGAGTATCTATTAGTACTAAAAAATGCAACATCAATATAAGATTATGACAATTTTTATTAATAGGCTATTTGATGTATGTTTTGTAAAGACTCTCAAGAATATTCTCAAATCTTTAGGCAAACCTGGAAAAGGAAAAAGAAAATGAAGACCCTATCCCCAAAATACAACTGTCCGAGAGTTATCATTAAAAGTTTGCACTGGAAATTGTAAGGAAAACTAACCATACACTGGCTATTTAATAGCCTGAAATAATAAAATTGTAAAACCATTAGAAGTGGCCATTCTAATGGATATTGCCCAAGGCATTACAGTCTTGCCCATTTTCATGAAGTCCAGAACATTACCTTCAAGGACGCAATGTTCACTTGCACACTGAAGATCATAAACTGCATGGATATTGTGCACATTTTAAGTGGCTACTCTTCCTGACCTTACTTACATTCAATATCCCTAACGATGGTTGCAATAGAAATATACTAACAACACAAACTATCATTTTCTGCAACTTGAGGTCAGGAAAGAGCAGAAATGTAGGCTTTAGTAGCTATGTTTAAATACTCAGAGGAGATTCCCTCCTTTGGGGAATTCACAAGGGTCAGACGAAGCTCAAAACAAGGGCAGCAGCTCACCACCTACTGATGAATACAAGACTGGAATAAACAGGCTCATTCACACAACAGTGAGGCACTATTGATAGAATATACTGGCAAAACATTTACAATACACAATTCACATAAAAAAAACAAACAAAAAAAACCCAACAAAAAAACAACAAAAAAACACAACACTCTCAACATTACAAAAAATAGCCATAAGGGTCATCATGGGATATTAGACCTTAGTATCTTTGCATTAAAACAAAGTGTTAGCTGTTCACCATGTCCCTAACTAATGCACATGGCAAAGTAAAGCAATACTGCACTGTCTGGCAATATATACAAATACACATCACTCCCTTCTCAATTGTTAAAAAAATGTCAAATAGAGTAGAAAAACATAACGTTAAAGATTGTAACCTTTCACTTTCTTTGAATCACCACATATGAACATATACTTTTATTTTACTATAGGCTTTTATATTTTGTTGAGACCAAGGCTTCACTTTACAAAATGGGTCTGGAACATCTCCACTTCAAGAGGTTGTGTGCCAAAATTCCTGTTAAGTGAAATTATAAAGGGCGATGTGATGTTTTGAGCCCCTGATTGGATGTCTCTTTTGCATTACATTGATTTATTCAGTAAACATTTATGCTGCTTCCTATTTTATGATGTAATTGCATGTATAATGTATTTAACTTGTGTTTATCAGCCACAACCTATAGAAATCAATGTGGAATTGCTCATATTACGTACGGCTCATGTGCATCAAGGTGGTTGTGGCCTTGATCAATCTCTTTATGTTGGCTTGAGCTGTGTCCTACCATGACACATGCGTTTGTCAGATAAACTCCACTTTACTTGATAGAAAAACCTCATTTGCAACAATAATTGCTATTGCTATGTCCAAAATTATTTTTAAAATATTTATAACGCTCTAACAAGTCAAACTCAACCCATTTTAAAGATGCACTATATCAGTTTTGTGGCAATGGGTCTGCCACTTTTTTGTCACATGGAGAGGTTATTGCTTTGCCTTGCATGTTGCAGACACACAGGTGTTACCAGGCCAAGTAATAAGTCAGAACTGTGAAGAGATGACCACACTCACTTTTTTTTGCATTTAAACACATGCAACTGAATAAATGACTGATATTTTAATGCCATACTGTGGAATAATCCAGGCAAAGCATAACATCTATATGGAGACAAGCCTGTGGCAGGCCCCCATACCCCCAAATACACACCTGAAAAGTTGCATAGTGTACCTTTTAAACAAGTAAGAAAATTCAACATGAAGCTTATTTTTTCTTGATTCTAGCTTGGATGCTTCTTGACAAATTAACAGTATATTTTCAAAGACCACATAGCTCACTAATATTACTCATATGAGAATCAGTCATTAGGGCCATTAGGAGCCTAAAATCAGTCTTGTAATCATTAGCCAGGTAAAAGGCTGTTAGCGGAGTGCACGGAGGAAACATGTTTGATTTAATTCATTTATCTGCTGCTACACTAGAGTTTCATTCAACTGATAAAACCACAATGAGCTCAAATAAACACAGCATTAACACTACCGATTAGGAGCACCCTTATTGAGTTACATCAAAGTTATTTGTGTGCTGTAATGTAGAACAATACCAGCATTCATTATATGCAATGTTATCTCTGAGTGCACTTTTGCATACTGTACATGTATTACAACCAAACATGGATTTGTTTTTAAATATTCATGGGAAATCATATACTTCAGAGCCAACAGATAGACGCCACTGCAAGATAAGACCAAAGCAATAGTGCTCCCTGGGGATTCAATCAATACTCCAGCCATTTATAGTATTACTTTTAGTTTCAGTGTGTTTAAAGTGGAACTGCAATGGCTTGGGATGAGACACTTTTGCCAATACTTAATGGTATGCATCCACCATCTGTGTACATGCATTGTTAAACCTATAGAAAAATGAAGCATGCAATGCCAAGTCTGAACTATAGTGACAGATGTATCTAGGCAGAAAAGCTCCTTATGTACAATGTAGTGCTGTTTAGACATAGATGGCTTCTTTCAATAGCTTACAGTTTTTACAATGAGCTTTCTAACACCGAGTTGACATCAGGTCAGTCATGGTGTGCCTATCTCATCATACTGGGTGTCACGTTAGCTAAAAAGACTGTATTGTGAAGACTAAAGGTCGCGGGATCCCTCGAGCTCTGACCTCAGGGACAGGTCAGAGGTTAATAAGTCACCATCTGCAGGAGTCTCATCTGCTTACTGCACAATATTGACTTTACCAACAAGGCCAAGCGTGTCCTATCTCGTGATGAGTTAAATCCAGCATCATGATAAGCCTCACCTAAATCAAGGTTACCCATGATGCACCTGGCTGTGCCCTTGAGACGCCGGGAGAAGTTGGGATGCAGAGTGGTGTTGTCTGTGGCGAGAGAGAGTGAAGAGAGAGGAGGTGAGGTGGAAGGATTGGCCCAATGCCTCAAACGTGCACTCACTCAAGCATGATGTGAGCAAGTTTACCATACCCTAATGCTGCACGGCCATTTAAAGTGCATCAGATAATTTTAGACACAAGGTCAGTCTTTGGATAGTGCACATTTCTAATAATGACATGTCAGATTGTATCAAATTCATAGAGGATAACACACCAGATACACCGAACTGTACTATCTCTCCACAAAATATCAGGAAATTGAATTATGGAATCCCACTAAGCAAGTCCATCCCTTAAACTCACATCTATTATTATTACCCGACATGTAGTAGAACAGCTCCCTCTACTGGACAGAAGTTGTTATTGCAGCTTGGTAAATAAACAGTTGTTTTAAATAGATTTTAGTCAGATTTAGAAAAAAAAAACAAACAAAAAAAACAAATTCACAATTATAAAATGTTAGACAATACCTTCTGTTATACTTTATGTGTAAAAGTCATTAATCTTTAAAGGTCAAAGATGAGAAATAGAATCAATATATTTATATATTTTTTCTGCCTATTTTCTGTATGGTATTAAATTTATCTATCCTACATTTATTCAATTACAGGTGTTTTCATTGCAAAAAAAAAAAAAAGTAACCAAAAAACATGTATTTCAACTGTGTGTGGGATCACCTTTCCACAGATCTGTAACTTGGCCTGGTGGCTGCGCTTGCTTGTCTCCATGGAGATAAATATGTTTTAAGCCATACTCTGGACATTCCAGGTAACTACATTGGAATAAGCAGAATAACCAGAAATGTTACATAGTGCACCTTTAAAGAGGGCTCACAATTGTGTCCAAAATATTCTAAATTATTTGAGAAATATCAACTATTGATGTGCAGCCTGTATTCAGGATCAGAATGTCCTAAAGTCCTGAAATGCAAATCTGATTTAACAGTGTGTAAATGAAGTATCAGTGACCAAATGCAACACAACCACTCCACACAAGGAGTCCGAGAAAGAAAAACATAGTATATCAGTGGATTGTACAGTGTTAGTTATGATATCTAAATGATGTAACTAACAAGTATGGCATTTTAATGCAAATTTGAATGATCTTTCCTTACACAATTTATATTCCCATCAGCGCTGCAAGTTTAATTTGGTTGATTAATTGTATGTTTGACGTTCATGTGACGCAAACAAGGCTTTTTTAATTACTGAGGACAAACAACGAAAGGTCATCCAGCTCCATCTACAGGAAGTGTTAGAAGAAATGTTGAGCTGATTGTCGATTAAAAATGGCCCAGGAAAGATGATTTGTTCCCTATATTTAAACACCCATTTAATCCTCCCTCTCATTCACTCTTGTTCTCACTCTCCCTCCTTCCTTTTGCAGCACCTCTACCATCTCCCATCCATAGTATGTCTTTAATAGGATGAGTGAAATCATGTTAACGGATTTAAAAACCACTGCAGTGAATCGCTGTAGCTTTGCCAAGTCCGTTCTGTGTTGCTCCCCTCTCTCTCCCTCTCTGTTTCTCTCTCTTTCTTGTGTGAATTACTTAGCACTGGCTCGCTCCCTAATAGCAAAGGTCCAGCAAGGACACAGAGCGATAAAAAAATGACGAATTATTTCCTTGTCGGTACCTGATGTAGACAAAGCGTTCATCAATTGAGCCTGGTAATTACGAGCCAAATTCGCTTGTGTGATTTTTTTGAATGAGAGAGTGTGTGTAGTGCTTGAAAAAAAATGAGAAAGAGAGGCATCTGTGTGAAGCTGCTGCCGTGTCCCAGTTTTCTGTCATTGTACCCAAATTTGCCCAAGACCTTTTAATTCAGTCTATTCTGGAGTGGATTAACCATGCTGAAATGCGATGTTCCAGAATGCAACGCCTCCCTTTGAATACTTAGATTATCGTTTTTGATGCATAGCTTTTTAAATTGAGGGGATTAAGTTGTATGACAGATCATTTGTCCGTTACTTGCCTCCCGAGAGCAAAAAACCTTATTAGGCAATTTGGCTAAGCTTTTAAACATTAGAATTAAGACAAACTGCTCCCATCTGGAGAACATTATAATCTCACGACTCAAACACACGCATTACAATTACTAGTTTGCCCCAAAAAACCTCATTTCAGATCTATTCTTGTAACGCGCAGTTTAATTCCTTGTGTATACGCATTGTTGTCTGCGATTTTGCATATGAACCCACTGGAGGTAAATCAAAGTCACAACCAGGCGTGCGAGATAAGATGCCCTTGCTTCTGTTCCTCAAGGATGCAGCAGCAGTCTTTAGTGGCTTGGGTTTGGTGGTGCAGTGGCGCTTGAGAAACACCAGGAGGCGCTGCTTTACTGCGCTACTCGTGCGGGTCCTGTCTCTACTTCTAATCCAGTGGTGGCTCTGTCACCGGCAGATAGTCACGCTCTGTGAATAAGACTATCAAAAAGGGGAGGAACGCGGAGGAAAAAAGATGAGGGGAGGATACACCAAGCGCAATAGTGCTTTAGTGTGGTTTTAGGATGGACAGTGATGTTGTTGAAGACTATAGAATGTTTGTCTGTCTTTGCTTAATAGTTTTACAGTAAATCTTGTTCCTGTTTGTCCTCTACTGGCTTTCGAAACGGTCTAGTGTTACAATGTTGGTCCACCACAACAGTGAATACTTCCTTATCCGCTTCTCTCCCTGAAGGCCTCTGTCTCAGGGAGTTGCAGGTGAAATTAGAGGTTATAATTTCCCTCAATCAGCAGAATTTGCACACACACACACACACACACACAGAAGTATAACGCACCTCCCTTCCGCTCGCTCCATCCCAAGCCCCACCCGTCCCACCATGGCCAGGGGCAGGAGAACATCAGCAGTCTTCTTCTTCTTCTACACCAGGGGTCACTTTCATCTTCTGATCAGCTGCCGAAACGTAGGGAAAAGTAGCTCTAATGAGTGCTCGGAGCATATGTCTGTATCTGGAATGCACCAGTAGAAGAGAGAAGGTCAGAAAGGGTCAAGCGAAAGGAGGAGAGATGTTTAGAGACAAATGGATGGATATTTGCAGTCCGCAGTCTGTCATGGATAAGAAGATTATGCCTGGGAGTTTTCCTGGAATGTTCTGAGCGCTGTACCCCCTCATGTGCTGAGTCCCATCCCCCTACACTTACACACACAAGCCTCTGTCTGCGGTTTTGGACACTTGGATACCCCAATCTTCCAGTTATATAAGTGGCTTTTTTCTTCCTGCAGTGTCCGCCCCAAATCACCCTGCCACAAAACACAAAGGCGCAAACACAACTATAACAAAAAGAATAGACAATTTAATGTGACAGAACTGGATTAGAATATCATTTAAGTATATTGGAAAGATAGAGGAATAGACATGTAGAAGTAAACAGTGTGTCAAGGGCACATAAATGCAGTAGTAGTAGTACTAGTAGTAGTAGTAGTAGTAGTAGTAAATTGAATAGTTGAACCTGATCAAAAACTGTTCTGACCAATCATAGCATACTACATTTGGCTTGCTGTGTTTACAAAGAATTCTACAGGGGTGAAAAATTTTGAAAGCTTGACGCAATTGGGACATTTATTTGACCATTCAGTAAGCATGTTCACATTGCTGATTTGACAAAAAATAAATAAATAAATAAATACTGATTAAATTAGAATAAAAAAACAAAACAAAAACAAGCACAAACTACAGACCACGTTTTCCCTCAATCAAACTTACTATCTGGAAATCTCTTCAGTGTCAGTATCTCAGTGGGCCTGTTTTCACTCTGAATCCCCCAGTACTCTTTTTAGGATCAAAATGTACAATCATAAGTGTAATCCAACATAAAATGCCAACATAGTAAATATATCAACAATTTGCTCCAAGTACTTTCAGTTCTAACCCTCGAAACCAAAACACTGATTATAGTCCTCCCCAGTCCACCTGTATCATTAATAACACAGCTTTGCACATACCACACAGGACGACAGAAAACATCACCCGTGATATAGTGCACCTTGGTTACTTTTGTTCTGCATTTCATTTCTGTATGTAATTATTGGGAAGGGAACACCATGCTTTACGGAAGGAATGCCTTTTGTAGATGTATAGTAGTGTTTTTTCCTTATACCAGATTTAATGAAATCTATCCATCATTGCGTCCTTGTTTCTTTCACCCCACACACGGCACTCCCTACTCCCTCTGTACCCCTGCACTGCCCCCTAACTACGCTTTGCTTTTTGCTCTTCCATGTCTGTTTGTTGGCCGTTCCCATTAATCTCCATTAACTACAAGTGAGTATTAATAGGTTGTAGGCTGAAAATGAAAAGGCAGAGACACAGGGTTTCTGAGGACAGATAGCAACAGTCACCAATTGGTTCTTTTAAAACACTAATTCTTATTCTGTGGGGGTATTTGGCTGCCGTATATGCCAAGACAAATGGGCGTTGATAAGTGGACATGTAAAGCATTTTTAGGGAAGAATGAAAAGGCCAAGAGACAAGTGTCAAAAGCAGAGATTTTTCAAACATAAGAGGCAACTTTACATGACTTGTGCTGAGTTGTACAATTTCATATTATTTACACTTCCTGGCTCTAGCTAAATATTAATTAATATTCTCTTTGACAGCGTTTTCTCATTTCAAAAGGGAACTCTTGGATGCAACGTAATTGGCCATGGTTCAGAACCTTTGAAGTCAAATTGCTTGGGTGAAACGACTATTGTAAACTGGATTAAGAGTCAAGGGGGTAACAAGTAATCAGTCTGCAATTCACTTTCCCCTTTCATTCTTTTCCCACAGTTTTATTTATACCCAATCTTCTGTCCCATTTTAGGTCTCATCAAACCCAGAAGACAATTACCAAAATACCAAAATGTAATGTCTATCGTTATGTAGCAAGTGCAGATTTAGCCGACACAAGTGGAGACACAGAAAAGTGGCTGAGTGGCGAGCCCTTTTGCCTCACAACAGAAGGTCAATGGCTTGATTTGCGGGTTGGGTATCTTCAGGGTGCTCTTTTCCCATCAACATAAAACATATAAAATAGGAAAAAAAAAATTGCATTTAGCAATGTGGTCCTCACCAAACTGCCAAACTGTGGTTGCCTCACTGGCATTGAAAGATGGGTCAAATGCAAAGGTGTCCACTGTCCATAACTTAAAAAAATATATCTAACATGACGCAAACTATTGTCACATTGCATGATGTGTGTGTATATATATTTTATATTTATTTTATATTATTGGACCTTGAAGTGTAACTGGCAGGTTCCAATAAACCACCCTTTATGTCTTTATAAGACAGACTGTAAAAGAAAAAGCCTATAAAGGCGTTTTATAATGTCTCCACCCAGCAGTGCGTAAGTTAAGGATCTGTCCTCGCCCACAAAGCCCACAGCCAAAATGCTGGTGGGTCCACTTAACTACACTATTAAACATAGATTTCCACTGTGTCAAATTTTTATAGCTCCCAGCTCACAAGATACAAGATGTTTAAAAAGCATCACCACACATTATTTCAACTTGTTACATGTATTATTGTTTTCAGTTTAAACATCTGGTCTCTATAGTGTTATAACACTGTGTTCTTTTAGTTGTATGTTTCATGCATTTGTCCCAGACATGGAGAATGAATACATATTCATAACATTATAGACAGAAGAATAGGATATTAATAAGCAAAGTCTCATACACTGAAAATGGATAAGTACATCACACAAAAACGGGTTACTGAAACCATACACACCACAATGGTTTTTCAATCTACTGTTGGCTTTAATCCACTAAACACCATGAATCACTCGCTCCGCTTTTATGACTTCAGTGATGAGAGGTCAAGTCAGGTCTTTGATAGCGCTTACATCACATGTACAAACAAACTGGATAATAGGTCTCCATAGTGACATGTGGCCATCCTGATCTCAGCACATTAACACTACTATACTGTAAGCATCTGCAGGGATATTCCAGCTGTTTTAGCTGCCGTTAAAGGTATCATATTCATATTTTAATTGCATGCAATGTCAGGCTGAATTTGAGAGACAGGCTTAATGCGTGAGGGTTGGGGGTAAACAAGGATTTGGCAGTCCTCCACCAGAATCCAGTGGACACAGTGGCTGGATTAAAAAGCAGTTATTTTGGCAGAAAGGCACCAAGCCTGCAGCGGCACAGTCCCAAATCCAAGACTGATTACAGAGCGTGGATATTAGAGTTCATGTATGAGAAAACAACATGAACTGTGTGTAACATTTAAGACTTACAAGCACGCAAAAGATGAGAGAAACCATTGGTGAATAAAATAAATCCATTTTGTAGACATCAAAAATCTGTAACAGTTTGAAATACTGTTTATTTTACGCCTACACACTTGTCAACAGGGCCATTTAAATGGAGGTAAGAGATAAATAAATACATTTCCTCACTGCACAGGTTTGCTAGTGAGGAGAAAAAAAGTGAGTCTAGATGTTCCCTACATATTGGATTTGCACATGTATTGGCTTCCTTTATTAGATTAAGCTTTAAAAATAAACACTGGGAAAAGCATTCAGCGGTTCCCAACTTTAGTGCAGTTTTATAGATTTGCTTTAGGGTAGAAAGGAGATACTGTGAATGTAGAAGTTTCTACACAGTATACGGTCAAAAATATAATAATTTTCCCAATTTATATGGTTCAAAAACATGTTCCTCCTCTTATACTCTTTCAGTTATATTGTTACATTGTGTAAAACCTGCAGATGGATTACTAAACAGCTGTTACTAATGCAGCCTGTTTGTCCCATCATGGTCGGGTCAGTGAACGCCACAGCATGACAAGGCTGATACCTTCAGAGGTGTGGATGAGACAGCATGAGTTAATATGCACTGGCTGCGATTGTCTTTATAACCTGCAAAGCATGCTGGGATAATCTGCGGGTTTATTGTTGTGATGCAAGACTCAACACAATCCGGGATCACAGGTTTTGTATAAACTATATTGGAGCTGTTTTGTTACTTTGTGGTTGGGACAGTGCAAGAGTGTCCTCGACTGGCCTTCTCTGGCGATCCACTACTGATTCATGTATTATGTATTGCCATAGTTCAGGCTGGCATACACATCAATGCACATAAAGCTGGGTTTGAAAACTTGGCTCATGTGTGGAAATCACTTACAAAATACTACTTAGCCACGCAGGAGTGCACAGCAAATAGCATACGCAAGGACTCTAGACACTTGAAGCATGCAAACTCAACTTAAGTCATATGAATACAATGTTTGTCCCCTTAATTTATAATGACTCGTTTATTCTTGTTTTACCAATGGGAGATGTTTGTGCATTGACCTGTACAATGTATAAGCAGAACAAAGCACACAGGGACATTTGGGTAGCTCTGTCTATAGAAGCTTTTATGTTTATCCTCATGTGACCACTGGTTATAAATGATAATGATGGCATATGGGCAGACTATGAGCAGCCATTGTTTCCTGTGTCAAGCAAAACCCAGTGCTGCTGTAGCAGGAAAATGTCTAACGCTGCAGAAACTTCATTACAAGAAATTAGTCAGGCAGTTTAGTCAAAAACTTTTTTTTCCCTCTTTGAACAACTTCACACAGTCAGTTTGTTGTATTATGTATACAATATGTACAAACACAATTAAGACCATTTTGTTTCTTAATACATCAAATTGTGATATACTTTAAAGTCTCATTAATTTCTATTTCCATAATTCCACAAGTTATGTTCTGGTGGGTTTATTTAAACAATCATCACAAGCCTCTAGTCAGACACCAGAAAATATAGTTTTCCAGTAGTTCAAAGGTGAGAAGCTAGTACATAGTATAATGGTTGAGACAGATAGTGAAATGTGCACATCATCTTCATCTACCACACTGCACAGACAACTATCTGGTCCACATACAGACAACAGTCCATTAACTTCTGTTTAAGGATTTCAAAAGGTAAGCACTATGTGGTTACTTCTACAAGCTAATGTTGTCCCCTAGTTCTTTGAAAGCACAAATTAATTTGACTTTTAAATGTTAGCTAGAAAGTGTATAACTATATCATATCATGGGGGGGAAAAATCACCAGCTGTAGTTTTAATGTCATCCCCAAGAATAAGGTCAGTTCAATGAGGCCAGTTTAAGATAGCTAACAAGGCCCAAATCCTTTCTCTGCATGTGAAAGCTGAGGCTTTGCATTGCAAATGTAATTGCCATTGAGAAACATCATAATTAAATGTTTTTTTCCTGGAAAATTGTGCTACCCTAGTCTGGTAGCCCTGCTATAGCAGGCCATATAGCCATATTCTGGCACCAACAGAAGTACTACTCTGAGCCATTTATCTGCAGAGGGGCGGGCTTTAAAGGATGAGTCATTCTCATAAAGGTAAAACACCAAAACAACGAAGAGCGAATCTTTGTGAGAGCATTAACTTTGTTATGTTTCTGTTTAAATACCTAGTGCTGCCATGTCTGCTGTTGATGGTATTTGGCCATATCGAAACCTATTTTGGTCTATATCAGTGTATTTTATAGAATACACATCATGTATTATTCCACATTTTCATTAGACAAATTGTAAGTTCATTTACCAATTTTCTGCTATTCCCTTCATTTAGTCCCATTCATTTTTCCGGTGCAGTCACTGGCCTTAACCCAGACATCACCCTGCACATCTGTAAAGGTCATATTTGTTTACAGCAAGGCAGCTCACATAATCCCCCACGTGCTTTTTCACTGTGAACGCATTATGTCTCTCTACATAATCGGACTAAAAACCTCTCTCCCAACCACTAATGCTTTTATATAAAACCTTATCTATATATTTAATTAACAGTCACGAAAAAATAAAGCCTATTTCAGGACCAGCATGCTCTGTTTATGAAACTAAAACAGGAATTATAAGCGGACACGATTCGCCGACTGCTCTGATACAGTACATAGGAATGGTTTGCAAACGTGTGTACTGGAGAAGCTAGATAAACAGTAAAAGAAGAATAAAAATAGTACTGAGTTTGAACAGAGGTACACCTGCTATCACAGCTCCCAATTTCCTCGATTACCTCCCCAGAGAGGTCAAAAGTGGGATTAGAAATAATTACATGGCAAAAAGAGAAAGACTTGAGTGGATTTTGTAACTTGCTGCTGCTGCTGCTGTGACTGCTGACGGTGCACAGAGCAAAATATGTAAAGCCCACAAGTTATCTCAGAATGTAACCTAGTTTCAAAGGAGCTGCACCATAATAAACACTAACATCAGGCACTTTTGTTGCTACTACCAGAACAGGCTCTATCCCAAAACAGTGACTTTATTATAGCTGATATTAAGGCATTTAATCAAATTTCTATTTGTCGATGATATGCTAGGGTCATTTTAATTGAGAGGTCAGTGAAGGCATGTATTTTGGAGCAGAATTCAGACTTTGGAGCAAGAAATTTTACAATTTTTGGGTGAAATTGCACCGATTAAAACTGTATGTTCAAGAAATTCATATTGAAAGCCATTTATGTTTGTTTTTAATGGGACAAAATTAAATTAAATTGCAAATCGGGAAGGGTCTATATAAAGAAAAAAATGGGTTTTTTTTCTCATATTGCCAACCCCTAGCTGAAATTGCCAGTCATTAATACAACTTATTGGTGATAATGTGACACAATCATGTACACTCATGTCCTGGAAAATATTTTGTTAATCCAAATATATAACTTTAATATGAGTTCCATGAAAAAGAAAGAAAGAAAGTAAGTAATATCTCAAACATTAAAGGCTTCAATTACGGTCTCTTTACACAGTATTAGCACATTTGGATGAAAGGGCTTTCCTGTCATGGGCAGGTGGGAGGTTTATGTGGCAGACGTTGGTTCATGAGGCTTCACATCTGTGATGGGAGGTCCCACATGATCACCCAGGAGACGCACCAGCTTTTAGCTCAGGCTACATCTTTATCATTGAGCTTCAACGACAGTTACATCACCACATCGTTCGTGCTATCACAGGGCTTTGGAATTTTCTTTATAGTGTAACCACAAGTCCAGAAACATAGCCTTGTGTACTTGTGCGCGTGTTTCAAACAAGGATGATGGTTATGGCATTCCACAATTTCAAAATGTATTTATTTTTTATTTTTTTTCAAATCAACATTCACATTAAGACAAACCCTTTTTTATAAAAGCCTTTATGTGACCTAAATTAGCTGGCAGATGACTACCTTCTTTATTCCCCAATGTACTGCTGTGTGCATGAATCATGAGCAAAGAACCATTCCATTTCCATACACTTCATGTTCACCAAAGCCACACACACTTTGATTTGGGATCATATTTGACACTGGATTATGTTTGAATCTGAGAGCAATTACTTCAACCAAAACATGTTCATGTTTCTAATCCGCAGGGTCAGAGGTCAATATAATCTGATACACAGTTCATTTTAGTGACATGAAGGATGAAGAGAAGGAGGAGATTGGGAATACATGTTATGAAAGTACCTCTAATCCCCTTTGACAAAACAACATTCATGACCATTACCAAATACTGTTATGCCCATAATATTCTGTATTCCCATCCTAAAGTAAAATGTATTACTGTTATTTTCTATCTCAGTACATTACCATGTTTGTATGGCTGTCTCCTCTGGAAAACACCAAGGCACAAGTGGTTTGTTTAGTTGTGATTAATTGCGTACAGTCACCACAGATGTGATGTTTCCCTGTTCCAGCCTGGCCCTCAGCATTTTGGTTGGCCTTACCCACTAGCTCAAAACGATCTTACAGTATATTTTGCTCTTAAGATAACACAATAAAAGGTATTTATCATTACATGTACAAATGAAGAATATTTTAGTATCCCTATCTGTATTAGAGGTACACAATGAAAATTACACATTCTTAGTGGTAAATTGTTGGTATGGACTTCACAGCTCTGTCTGAAACTCTGAAACTCCTTAATCAAGAATCAAACAGGGAGTCAAGGTAGGTATCGTAAATCTGTATATGAGCAGCAGACTTGAGATTCCTCATGGCTGTATAATGGAGGGGGATTACGGGAGAATACCTCCTGTCATCTGAGAAAGCCTGAAGTGAGGAAGACAGGAAGGAGGAAGAGACAGAACTAGGCCAATTGTTTTGCTGTGCTTAACTCATACTGGCTTTGTGAGTGAGTGTTTGGATATGCACTTCTGTATTTACATAAACACGACTCTCTCAGCCAGCATTCAGTTACTGTATACACTAACCGTCATACACAAAAGAAGAAGAAGAAAGACAAAGTATATTGTTACCGTTACAGTAAAGCTGATTTCTTTATTTCAGATTACATATCATCTAGGGGAGGATAGAAATTACGATGAATTATTAATTATAGTGACCTCTACCTTTCTAGCTTCCATATAAAATTCATTTAAAATGCCTGCCCCACACACCAAGGTATATATCAAACAGTTAGTTACAATTCACTGGATCACTGTAGTAATATTTATGGAAAGTATTTCGGTATGTGTGCTTTGTTCACACAGATTAGCATACAAATAAGCAAAAACAAATGTCACCATACTGGGAAAAAATATGTATAAAATTGTAAAGTGTTGTTTCATACCCCTATGTAAAAGGTATCAAAATACTTGTAGCAGTAGTAGTAGTAGTATTTAGTAATAGTAGTTTGTCCGTATGATATTTTGGTTGTAATAATTAAAATAAATTAAAACAGCAACAACAACAACAACAACAACAACATTCCAACAACCAAACCTATTAAACTTATTTAGCTCTCTGAATAGGCTGTCTGTCATTTAGGCTGCACACACATTCAGCAATACAATACAGTCTCATACGGCAACACATGTAGCAGAGATTACATACCAGAACCAATCAAACAAAACATTTCAGATTGCCAAGCCTCCTTCATCGTCCATGCCAATCAATAATGCAGCTGGTAGGATTGTTTTTGCTGAAACATCTGTATTTAATCCCCTCTTTACAATCAGAGTCAGGGGAAGTTATATATGGAAACATTTCCTTTTTTATGTTGCGTTTGTA
>KN470795.1:20210-46977 GCA_000787095.1 Periophthalmodon schlosseri | reverse complement strand
GGAATGGCTTAACCATGTCCTGATGCAATATGAAGAATAAAAGGGAAGTGCATAATAGCTGCCAGTGCGTATATTTACTGTCACTTGAACTCTCTTTGACGTTTCTCATTTGCTAAAACAAGTTATCATTTAAGACTCTAATTAACAATCTTGACATAATGAATATTTGGTTTGTTAGATTCCATAAAAGTGGCAGCTTCTTAAAATGATCCCTAGTTGTAGGCATCAAATTTCATTACAATGATGGAAACATATCTTAACCTTGAGACGCTGTAATGTCCCAAAGTATTTCCACTTAGCTTTCTTTTGGTGTAACTTGGCATGTACTTGTGAGCAGAAAAAAAAAAAAGAAGTAGTAGAACAACCTTTGGCAATGCAAGTATGTGGGCTCCATTAGGAGATTGATTCTTAGCTGAGGGAATGGAGATGAATTTGAAGATGGCAGAGACCTATTACAATAGCAAATCTGTCATAAATATATACATTTAGCTGCCGATACAAAATGTGTTATCTCATCTGTGTTTCCTCGGCTCCACCCCCTCCGTCTCCAGGCTGCCCGGTGTCCGTGGAGACCCAATCCTCCCTGTCACCTGTCAATCAATCGCCCTGACTGACACTGACCTTGCTCGGCATTGTTAGGAAAACATTTGGGAGTGACCTTGCGTTTTCAGGCTGCTTCAACTGCAGGGTTTCCCCAGCAATTGGCTTGTGAAGGAGGTGCGACTGCAAATATAAAGTGGATTGATTGCATCTAATATTAGCTGATTTATTGACTTTGAGTCTAAATGGACCGATGGCCAGATGTTCACTGCGCTGCAGACCAGTTATAATACAGATTTAAAGCATGGAATGACGATGTTAAATACTGGGTGCAAGAGTTTGCAATTTTGATTAAACTTAGCGCTCAGAAGTGATGGGAATATTAATACTTTATAAAAGTACTACAAGGCATTGATCCATCCTACAGTTGTGAAGATACTGTATCCACACGTGGAGTCAATCCTTATTCAGGGGTACTTATAATATCCAATTGTGTATGGCTCTTGTGGCTCAAATAGCTTTGGCCCTATCTCACATGCCAAGTCTTAAATGCTGGAGTAGTTGATTTTCAAACCATGAAATAAATCAAACTCTCTTCCCTAGCTCTCACAAACCCTTTGGCACGTCTCTAGTATTTACATGCATGGATTTTTGGGTGCATGTATAGCTTTAGAAACATTTTTTTCAGACAGCAAAGCAAAGCAAGGGCAGACCACCATAGCCCAGCCAATATGCTCTCATCCCAAAACACTTTTAGTGACACTTTCTTCCAGGTTTGGAATCTATAAAATACTTTGTATCGGAGGCAGACAGCACACAACAATCTGCTTTTCACACAAATAGATTTTTTTAAATATAAAAACTAAATTTACTCATTTAGAATAATAAAAAGCCCAAGCTTTAAATATCTACTTCTAGCCTTACTAAAAATGCCGTCACTATCCTTGCAGCCAACTCCAGTGAATAAAAAACAAATCACCACTGACCTCTCATTAATATAGTAAAAGAAAAATGTAATTCTGTCAACTGGACACAAAGTTTTTGAGTGAAGACGTTTCGCTGCTCATCCAAGCTGCTTCCTCTTGTTAATATGAATTAGACCCAAGCTAGATACTTAAGTCAGACAGTTATTGTTTTGTATATTTGTACATTTACCTTCTATCTGCCTGTTTAGTAGAAAGACAGTATGTGAACCTCACCTTTAATGCATTTAGCAAAGATGACAAATGTCTGTCTGCAGGGAACTACCATTGCCCACTGTGTAATGCAAAAGAACTCTATATTAAAGGGAAGTGCTATTCTGTCTGCCACGGGAAAGTCACTCTACTGCAGGGCTAGAGCCAAATCACTTTAAATAACAAGCCTATTTTGTGGAGACGTTGTGCAGGTGAATGTTGGCTGCATTGGTTCACTGTCTAACTCAATCTGTCCAGCCTCATGTTTCTGTCAGGGTTAGTGTAAGCCAACAGTCAGCGATGGCAGACACTAAATGGCAGTTTGGAGGGGGACAATGTCATTTTTGCTTTGTGCCTCATATAAGAAATCATGTTGAGTGAGAGAGGCAGTGTTGTTGAAGCAGAGGTTACAACTGCATGCGTGGGAGTCCTGACTAGACAGTTAGACGTCATTTGGAAAAACATACGCAAGGAGCTCAGCATCTCAAAATGAGCTGATGTTTTAACACAGAAAAAAGGCTGTAGATGCCATATTTTAAATGTATCACTGCAAGACAAATAGAAGGGTAAAGGCAAATATTGTCACTCTGCTGCTTATAATATAAAGTAATTGAAAGATGGGTCAAATGCAGAGGACGTACTTAATTTACAGGGATCTATAAAGTTTACCTTACCTTATCTAAAACAGAGGTCGTAAGGCTCTGAGTGGAGGTTGCAAGATTACTTCAAAATAGAATTTTAAATGCATTAAATTTATTTAATTAATTAATTAATTTATTTATTTCTCTTCTATTGAAAACGACTGCAATGAAAATAGGTCAAATAATACAATAAAGTAATCAAATAAACAATATTAAAACTCATTTATCATTTGTCACTTGAAATGATTAATGCTATCAATTTCATTTTGCTGTGGGTGGTCCTGTGGTGGTGAGCATGGTTATTTTAGGGGTCTGAAAAGTTTAGTCTTACCTAGAACACACTGTTTAGCTGAGTGGAGTACCTCAATGATATTATTTTATTTTAAAATGTATTTTTCTTTTAGGAGGCAGTTTCAATGTCACAGTTTTAATAGCGACATTTCTCATTTCTTATTTGAAAAACAAAGCACTGTGTAGGATCTCTGACATGCACGGGCCAATGCACCAATGTAGACTCTATATCAACAGTGAACAGCCTGGTCCTGGACACAAACTGGGGATGTTCAAGTTCAAAAGTAATTGCTGCACCCATTGAGCCATAAAGCTCTCGACTCTCGATCACACCAAAAACTAAAGTAAAATGAAAGCATTTTTTCTCTTTTGTCTTAATGTTGCAATTATACAGAATCACAAAAGAAGACAGTGTTACAAAATAACAACAAGTTCTAAAAATAAAAATGTCTTGCTAACTGAAATTCAACACCACTGATAGAAGTTAGAACACTGATAAGTTTTGATGCGACATCCAGTTTAATGTGTTTTATCTGTGGTTTTGGTGTTTTATTTTGCTGTTCTAGACTGGCACTTTGGTGTTAAGAAAGGCGCTTATAAATAAAAAAAATAAAAAATAACATGATTACAATCCCCTATGATCCAGCTCTGAACAGCCGGCTTTCCAGAGCTACTTGACTTTGCTAAATACGTTGTCACTTTGTCCGAGCGAGGCACTTGTACACCACTCACAAATGAAACAACTGATTAGTTCTTTTTATGGCCAACTCCCTCCATTCCTCCATTTTTAAATTTGCTTTGTTGTAGGCATGTAGGCAGTTTGACACAATGGCATCAGGTTTATGAAATCGTATTCATAGTCAACTTCCCACATCTAACACTTTATTGATTTTTCACCCAAAAATAGCGCACTCACTTTTCTGCCTGCTTGACTTCTGGAATATGGCAGCTGTACAAAGACACAGGCAAAATGGGGCATCCACTTCGGTGTATTTGAAAAAGCAGGGACTGTTGAAAATGTTCCTATCAGAGGGGCTGAAGTGTGACAATGTACACCTTAAGCGTTCTTCTCTCCAGTCACCATCCCCTTGGGCACTGTCTGTAACACGATGGAGGGTTTTCTTATTGAGCCAAAGTGGAACAAATTCGTACCATCTGTGGGTTGTGATTTTGGTGAACTTGCCAGTCCCTCTTCGCCACGTTTCTATTCTCTTTTACCTCATTCTCGCACCCACCCCTCTCTCTCTCTCCCCGCTCTCTCTCTCTCTCTACCGCTTATGAATGTCACCTCTACTGATGGTGGCTGCTGGAATCCGCGCACACATACTCTCGCAACCACTCGCTGACTTTGGGACGGGAGGAGGAGGAGGATGAAGAGGAGGGGGAGGAGCGGCGGCAGCAGGGGGGGCTCGGCTAGGACTGTGGGAAAAAAGAGCATGCCATCGGAAAAGGCAGGAAAGAGGAATCGCTCCCCCCCGTGTGTCCATGTCTCCGCTCCGTGCCGGGCTACATTCCGACACACACCGCTACTGCCGCTCCACATCTGGATATAACACATTCGGATTACTGCTCGGGATCTCCGCTCAGCGTTCCATGCTGCTGCTTTTAGATGGGAGGCAAAGTTGGACCTCCGTGGACTGCACAAATGGTGACAAACAGTTTATTAAGAGCTTCCTAGCATCTAAGATGAATCCACTTAACTTTAGTAAAGGTGTTTTTATATGTAAATTATTTTAAACTACTCCTCTTTGATAAGTAGGCTACAGTAGGTATTTTGCAATTTTGTATAAGTTGATGAGGGAATTTGTATCGTGAAAGATGAGCGGAGAGGAAGGGTAGAAGGATGCCTGCGTCCTTACCTTTTTAAAGTCAGTCTAACCTTGCTCTGCTTTTGAACCGAAGATGTGACTGCAGAACTTTTTCTGTTCTTTCTGTGTCAGTGATTTGTATTCTTTAGCCAGGGGAGCTTTTCCATGTGGCTGCAGGTGAACTTGCACTAGCACAACTAAACACTCAACTCTGCTTCCGAGGGCTCCTCTTTAAAAGGTCCTGTATTTTCTAGTTTTTCAATAAGAGCAAAGGCCAAACTAAAGAAGAAAAGAGGGTATTGTGAAAGGAAGCCACCCCCCTCCCAAAGGTGAGAGGGGGGGAAGATGGCAGCTCTCGCCAGCTCTCTCATCAGACAGAAACGGGCAGTCAAGGACGACCACGCCAACCGACCGGTAGCCAGCAAACGCAAGCCCTGTCCCAAGAGCAACAAGTCCCTGTGCCAGAAGCAGATCCTGGTCCTCATCTCCAAAGTGCGCCTGTGCGGGGGTCGGAAAGGGCGCAACGAAAAAAGGCCAGGTGAGTCACCCTCTTCTAACCAATGACGACTCACTCACATCAGGCATTTTTCTACGCTTCGGACGTCACACAATTAGGTTTATTATAAGGACGAGATTGTTTTTGCCATTTTAGAATTAAACAAAGATTCATATTTTGGGTGGTTTTATTACCCTCTGTGACGTCCACAGTTTCACTCTCCCAAGACTCTAAAGCTTGTCGTTCATTGGAGGTCTTCATAGCTCAAGTCTGCGCTGTCCCAAGGCTAGTTGTCACTTGAAGGTTTTATTGGATAATATTGTGATGCCAGCGTCATTTTTCCTTCACTCCCCATCAACTTTTCATTTAGAAAAAAAAAATGAAAAAGAGAATATTTAGTGTTCTCTATACCATTGTCTTATGTTGAGTTTGTGGATTTTGTAATTGTTGGTGAATTTGTAAAATTAGAAAAATGATAAATACTTTTGAGAGGTGGTTCTCAAACTGTGGTAGGGGTACCACTGGTGGTACGTGGGCTGTTTCTGATAGTACTCTGCAGTTCTAGTGTTAATTTACCGTAGTTCAGATAGTTGTTTGTGTGTTTTGTCCAACTTTGTCTACAGTGTTCAAACATATTACTTATGATTGAGACTTGGTTTAGACCAGGTTTAGCTTTTTCAGGTTGGAGTCCTGTAATAAACCTGGTTTAGTTCTGGTAGTACTCACCAGATCTGAAAAGTTTAAGAACAACAGCTGTTGTGACACCATGAATCATTTAGAATCAGAACTATTAAGGTTTTTAATTTATAACTACACATTTTCTCTGTATCTATGCACACTTTCTTTTTGCTGGATGGTTAAGATGAGTTATGCAAACTACAGAAATATGGCAGAACAAACATCTATCATAAAGAGGCCACATGCTTTCATGGCTGATTGGATAAGAAACAGTGAGTTTTGCGGACCCCCTCCTCCTCCTCAAACCCCCGCAGCTAAAGACTGCATCTAAGCAGATTGAACGTGAGAACGATGCACGAGCCTGCATTGGGGATGATGAGTACTTTCATTTCATTTGCAGGCCTGGTGCCATGCAATAACTGTAGAAATCAGAGTTACGTTTTACATTTTTTGTCTAAATATTTTTTTTAATTAACCAAATGCGAATGAATAACAGGAAGGCAAAATAGACTATATTGATTGCCATGTTAGTTTTAATTCAAATTATAGGTATGGATATAACTGAAGTAATATGTATAAAATAAATATATATTCTAATTTTCACCAAACTGAATGTATTCTCAAATAGTAATGATGAAAATACCATAGCACTTGATTTCTCTGAAAAGGTCACCAGTTCCAATGTATGTGCTACATAATCTGTCCAGTTGTTTTATGTAATACCAGATGTTTGTGTGCTTTATTAAAATGCAGTTTCTGAATATGCTCAAATGTAAATAATGCCCTTTCCCAGAAACACTAAATACTTTCAACCTAAACAAAAAGGAAAACTCGGAATTAAGGCTTAATCTACAGATGCCAACCAGTTCCTATAGGGATACTTGACACAATATGACATTTCCTGTTGAGTCACTTTAAACATAAGTGACAGAAATGATTAAACAAGAAACCTAAAGCAAACTGGTATTTGAAGTAATGCTGGAGCGGAGCATATTGTAATATAATCATAGCAACAAGAAACCATACATGCAATAGTCACTCAGGTACATTTGTTTTTCATTTTGTAATTTTGTGCAGAACACTTTGGCACTGCAATGCCTTTATAGCTTCATGGATGTGATGTTTTCACCATGCAGTGCTGCCACTTGAATAGGATGAAATTACTGACTAACTGGAAAATGATTGTGTATTAGACCACATGAATTGTATGAAAGAGGTAATGAAGTGACGAATGATCAAAAATGTGCACTAATCACTACTGAGGAAATGTTTGATTCATACTTATTTGAGGTAATACATTAATACACAGCTGAGTGAAAAACATTATAAATGTCATCTATCAAAGTTAGGTAACAAAAGAGCTCATTGCAGGCTAATCAAAACAAATTATATTACATTTGATTACTTTATATAATGTAGTCTTTAGGAAAGGCTGTAGTATCATTATCTCAGGCTTAAGTTCTTAAACGTTTTTTATGTATTTCATTGTTACATTTTGTATAGACCTATTTAGAATGCAAATTTTTTTTTCTGATGCTGTGACTGACACAATTCGGTATTACCATGTTATGTTGTCTCCTGACAACTCAATCTTGAACAAATCTAATCTAATCTAAATAGTTACTGTTCCTTTACTGTTCACTCAACAAAGCCATTTAGTTGTTTTAAATCACATGCTCTATTTTGAATCAGAATATATGAAACACTTAAAAATATATATTTGGTATATTTCTAGTGGTAGTTTTAGATTTGCATTGAACCAAAAGGTTCAAGCAACTATGAGTATCTAGTGCCGCTTTTAATTATGTGAAAAAACAACACAATTTAGTGTGACCAACAGCAGTGTGTACTAGAGTCCACAGCAGTGAAGGCCTAAATGTTCCTATGGGGTGAATTAACTATTTATCCATCTACACTGGCTACGATTACATACACACTCTAAATCTGATTATTACCAGATTTTTTGAGTTATAAGATTATAAAGATATTAAAATGAAATGTAAGCAGCAAAATCATCTCATTTCTTTCTGATTATGGTCCCTCTGATCACTCACATCAGATTTTGTGGTTTGCATGTCATTTAAATAATCTTAATCCAGAAATCAGATAATAATCAGATTTCAGTGTGCATGTGAACATAGCCGACGACACAGAGAGGACAAGTAGCCTCCACCCAAATGTACTTCTCCCCAATATGCAAGACTAAATTAAAAAAAGAACAAGTTAAACACATTTTTAAGAGTTGTTAGTGCTCTCCTCTCAATATTACTAGTAGGGTTGTCAAAATATCAATACCCAAATACTAGCTGATACTAAAACAAGCTACCCATTTGGTCAATTGATATTGAAAAAAAAGTACTATATCTGAAACAACTGAAAAAACTACTATTCTGTGTTTAAAATTATACATTATGTTGAATTATGATTTTATATTGATATTGTTGTATTGAAATCAGGATCAAGTATCAAGCCTTTTCCTTATTAACAATATCAACATTGTGTGGTACCATGACAACACTGAGTAACATGTTTACAGCTGTCATATTAGCGTTAGTGCAGACAACTTTTATTTATAGCCATAAAGTAAAAAACAAGTGAAGGGATATGGGCAAACTGCAATATAATTTACACACAGCTTACGGGAGACTTAAGGCATATACTCTCAGTAGGGGTGAACGATTTGGGAAAAATATTTAGCTTTTCTGTGATTTATGGTTTAATACCAGGATTCTGTTCAAAGTTCACATTTTAAACACATCCAGAACTGCCAAAAAGACTAAATAGGTAAGGCAAGTTTATTTGTATAGCACAATTTGAACACAGTAGTAGTAATTCGGTGTTTAACAGAATAAGAAATACATTAAAATCACAATACAAACACATCAAAACATATCACCATGAAATTGACATTAAAAGAGAAGAGGCAGAATAAAAACCTTTCAGTCATAGGCACAGCTAAACAGAACCGTTTTGAGCCTGGATTTAAACATTGTCAATGTAGAGGCCTGTCTCACATTTTCAGGAAGACTGGTCCAGGTTTTAGCTGCAAACTGACAAGCTAATACAAGAAACATGTATTTCAGATCATGTTTGTACAGATCTAAACTATAGGTTTAGCAGTTGCGTCCATTCAAATTTTTGGTTTGATTGCGATAAATCTTGCATTATTACTCCTAGTCCACATAAACTAATACAAAAATCCCACTTTGCCACTGTCAAGAATCTATACTGTTGCCCTCTTTTCCAATCAATTCAGCTCATTAATGTATAGTGATTAATCGATAATCAGCCTCTTAGTTTGTTCAAGGTGAAATCTGACTTGAAGGAAACCAGAAGGGGTGGTATTGAGCGGCCCACCCCCGCGCCTCTGTGCTCTGTCCAACCACTAAACAACTGGACCGGCTGCAATATAAATATCCATGTGGAAAGGCAACTCTCAGCATCCGATGTAATGCACAGCTCGACATCCCAGAGCAAGGAGTGGGCTGTTTGGCATGGTGGTACATTGTAGTATGTTGTCAGCAGCATCCCCCCAAAAAAGGGGCCATCATCAATAGGGAGAGCACAAGAGGAGGCCCCCGGCTGGCAAGCTCCGGACCGGGTTACAAGGAGAGATTCAGCAAAGGATAGCATTAAGCTGACCCCAGGAGATCAGGGCAAACCTGCAAACTCGCTTACTCAACAACACCTGATCAGACAGTGCAGTGTTAGGTAGCTCCCCATCAGAACTTTAGTGACTGTGGCAGGGGTCAGAGAGGGAGACACACGGAGGGGGAGGGAGTCAGGGGGGAGGGAAGGGAGAGCCCATGTGAACTCAACCAAAAAAGAACAACAGCATCGGGTGCATGGATAGAACTTAGCAATAAAATAGTGAGAAATATACAGCATTCAAAGTTTCACTAACCAAACATCATAATGTATAGAAACTACGCAAATTACATCCAATTATCGAACGAGAGTACGCCAGATTCTAGTACATGAAACACAAACAATGTTCACATTTCTTCCTCCAAAGTCTGAACTCTGCTCCAAACCACATGCTTTTACTGTCAGAGAACAACCTGTAGACTTCTCCATTAATGATTGAATGAATGCACTATATCTGGATTGATTCAATCAATGGTACAGCTTTAGTTCAATGGCAAAATATGAAATAAGGCAACGTTAACAAGAAAGTATGTTGAAAGAATTTAATTAAGTATGATATAAGAACGAGAAGGTGGCTCCTGCATCACAGCAAGAAGGTCCCTGATTCGACTCCCGGGCCTTTCTATGTTGAGTTTGCATTTTGTCCCTATGTCTGAGTGGGTTTCCTCCGGGTGCTCCGGTTTCCCCCATCAACTCAAAACATGCACAATAGGCAAAATCCACCAGCTAGGGTAGTCCTGACTGAGCAAGCCTAGCTCAAGATCTGGAGATGGGTCCCCGGGCGCTGCACTGCGTCTACACACGGCTCCTGCCACGTTGCCCCGGCTGTATTAAAGCATGGGTCAAATGCAGAGGACGAATTCCCTACTGGGATCAATAAAAGTATACTGTAACATTAACCTTGTTGTACTTGATGTAAAAAGGAATTAATATTGATTTCAAGGAACAAACTTTTTTCTGATCAATATTGCCACAGTTTTTATGCATAGAGTGATTACTAAAACAACTTGGTGCAAATTTGTGAAATGTCCTTTTCCTGTTTGCATACTTCTATAGGAGCTGAAGGTTAAAGGTCCTATATTAAGCAAAATTGACTCTTGTGAGCATTAAACCATGTTATAATGTTGTTACCTCATCAAAAACATACCTCGAGTTGTGTTTTGTTTCATTCACATCTCCAAAGCTGAAAATGCTCTGTTCCACCTTCTGATGTCATGCGGTAGTTTTCAAGTTAACAGCTCCTGTCACCTTTAGTTCAGTAGAGATTAGCAATTCCAGGGCTGAAATTGTCCAGATGATTTTAGTGAAGGTGTATGGAGTTTAAAAACACAGTGGATCACTTCCTGTATTACCACATGACATCATAAGGTGGAACAGAGTGGGTCTGTTTGAGAGCAGTATTCAGCCTAAATATACATGGTTTGCGTGTTAAACATGTGTGAATGAAACAAAACACAACTCAGGTATGTTTGTGATGAGGAAACAACATTTTAACATAGATCAGAATAGTGTAATATGGGCCCTTTAAACAATGAAACCAAACCCGCTAAAATTCAATGTCACTAAAAGCTTTGAAAAGTGACAAAGAAAAATATTGTGATAAGGCAGTCAGTCTACAGCAAAGTGAATGCAGATAGGAGGGAGATTAAGTAAAGGTGGGCGGGTGAATCAGTGTGTTGTGTAAAAGCTACATGTGGAGAAGAAGATGAAGCGCAGAAATCATGGGGTTGGATATTAACTGCCTCTGCACAGTGCTTTACCAGAAACATTACGCACTTTTTGAATTGTAAAGCAGGTAGTCTGCCGTTTAATATGATTCAAAAAGGTTGTCTTATTAGTTGTGTGCTGCTGCTGTTGTTTTTGAGTGGGCGTGCAGCCTATGTGCCACTTCAAAATGTTTTAATTGGCATAATTGATGTGCAAGACCAAAGCTACAACAAGACAAGCATTTCTCAGACAGAAAATGTCAAATCTTTTTTTTTCTTTTTTTTTTTTTTTTGACGCACTGCGAATATGCATTTCCAACACCTTTTAAAATGATTATTTCTTAATTAATTTTGTGCGTTATTTAAATGTGGTCAATATTTAAAATAAGTAATAACAAATTTAAAGGGTGTTTAATAAGTTTGAGGCTCACAAGCTAGAGCTCCCGTGCTAAATAACATTTGCATTACATAGTGGACAACAGAGCTGCCCAACTGTCCAACTGCTAAGAAATCAAAAAGAGTTGTGTTACATTTCTTTGGCTCTCTCTCAGTTACTTTGACCTCTCTGCTTTTATCTGTTTAATAAACTTAAGGAGTACATTTTCTGATGGAAACATTTTCAACCAGACATCAGACAATACATCGGAACATTTGAGCAGTTGAAGGTGCCCTGTCTGGTCAGCCATGTTAATTGTTTTTTTTCCCTATTCTAAACATGGAACAGGACTGCTCCGTGACCGATCCAGTCTGATTTCCCAGGGGACAAATAATTGGGGGCACAAAAAAAACAATGCAAAAACAATGCGCCACCCCTTTACCGTTTGACCTCTCATCACTCCAATTCTATTCTATATGTATCTATCTTGCAGTGGTATAGACTCCTACATTTGTAAGTTATAAAATAAAATTGCATTTGTTTGTGCTAAAGTTAACTACAATAACTTGCAATTCTGATAAAATCCTATCAAACAAACAGCCTAATTTCTCACTGTTCTGGATACTACACTCTACTGTCCCATCTAAAAATACTATTATATTTTTTCAACTTGGATACATGTCAAGTGTGGGGCTCAACCATATAATTTAGTTCAAAACATGAGTCGCCTGGTCATTTGCCTGTACAACTAACAAGACACATTCCCAAACTGCAGTCGTGTTTTTGCCAACGCTTGATTGCTTTTAAGGTCACTCCACCACCAGGGATTTTCAGCTTTAACCCTTATTTCATCAGGAGCTTCTAAATATGTGGTACCAAGTGAGAGGGGTACAGCTGGTGAGCCCTTAATAGCACACAAGATGAGGACACAGATTACGACCACAGGCCAACATGACTTTGGCTGCTCTGGGTGAACTTTTATACACCCAAGATTAGAAGGCCATAGTTCATTTATTTTAATTTAAATTTATGTAACACGTGTCTTTGGGTTGCCAAATCTTCTTAACTGAAGTCACATTGGAGAACTTGTTTTTGTCAGAGATTAGATCTGATAATAAGTCAGAGGTGACAGAGTGTCGACAACGACCATAAGTCTTGGTCTAAGTGGGTAAGCGAATGGATGTGTACACAATAAAACAGCCCCCCCTTAACCGAGTGTCCCAAAGAGCGCACCTTAACCTCCCACACTATGCGGCTAAATTAAATATGTGGGTGGCTTTATTAAAGATGACAAGGACAAAGTGAAGCTGCGACAGGAGAAAGACAGCGGAAACGCCGAGCGGCAGACATGTTGAGAGAAGGACACAAACGTGAATTGGGGAAAGGAGGGTGTTGGTGATGGGACATAGCAACAGAGTCACAGCCAACAATGTGTGCCATTTTCAAAGTAGCAATATAGTAACATGTGATGACTTATCCATGTGTTTCATAGTTGTGAAAACTTAGGACTGTTGCAATTAACAATTTGAAAACTAAATATTACATCTTTTGAGTTGGAAAAAAGTCCTCAAAATGTTGCATATAGCAGGAAGCTGAAACTGTCACTTTACTGCAAGAAGACTGAGGTTGCGTTATTGTTTGGGGACTATTGCCCCAGCCAATAGTCTTCCTTTTTAAGTATATACTTACTATCAATATTTTGCTTTAGATGCAAAAATAAAACAGGTGTTATGCATCACAGTTAAAACTTCAGCTAAACAACTTTAAACAGCATTAGTTCCTTGGTAACTTGACCTTGTAAAAGCACATATGGATCATAAGCTACCAAGAACTGCACTGTAGTTTAAAACTGGTTTACAACACAAGAGACCAACCCAACAAACATGTTAGCTAGCGGCAATGTCAACCAGCATTTGTGGTCTAAAAAGGCTTTGTGTTAGGTGCTGTATTTAAGGTATGCATTTTCTGCAAGCAGCAAGCAGTGAATATTTCTCAGTATTTCTTTTGCATACGATTTGCATGAGACAGGTATTACTTTTGCTCATGTTTGAACGCTGTATATGTTATGTATATTAAGAAGCACATTTCCATCCACACATGCATATTGTGCATATTTTGTTCTGGATTTCCAGTCACGCTGCTAATCTCTTCTGATTATTTCCTACTTCACAGTGAGTGGAAAAGCATATCAGTCCTAGCCTAAATCTGAAAGTCTTTATTGTCCACACTCCAGTTCCTCTCGTTGTTTGCCTGCCTCTGTGATCATCACTCGATCTGACTGCTCGGGACCCTTCTGGGAGAGCAAAGGCATTTTTGTGGTTGTTTGTTCTGCATATATTTATGTGGTTATTTGTGTTGTTGCTGGAGGGCCTGCATAAATAAGGATACATGAGGTGTGCTGGGGTGTTGCAGTTTTGTGCCTTGGCTCTTTTTCCATGTGGCCCTTATAAAGTGTATAATACATTATTGAAGAGAGGTGTGTCTCCTGTGTGGACTTGTCAGAGAGCTGCACCTGTCTAATGCTAATGAGACACATACACAGTAAGTGTGTGTTGTGTGTGCATGTTGGTGCTGTCTGACATGTCAGCAGCATTAGTAAGCACAGGTAATGCAGCAGCACTTTGTGCTCTGTGTCACTGTCATGTCTCAGTATTTATGAAGCATTGTAAGAGGGAAGTGTGAGGCTTGCCTCAGATTACACTATTTTTGTCTGTAGATCTCTGTGGTTGTCTTACAGTAAGAACAGAGGTGAATTTCCCCTGACAATATAAATACAAAAGTTTGGCATTATTAAATACATTTATATGAAGATCAAACTTGCGATAGCACTTAAAAATTCTCTTAATAACTTTCTTTTTTTCTAAAAGATAATATTACACTTCCAAATTGCAGTAAAATCCCATAGGATCTTTTAAAAAGTATATTGAAAGGCCATGAGTGAGCTCAAATAGATCCTTTGGGTTTGAAATGTACATTTTGTATTTGATGGTCTCTGTTTCACATCATCAGCTTCATGAAATCTCTATTCTGTGCCTCAGCCTTTCTCTCCCTTGTCCTCTTGTTCTCTCTCTATCTTCCCACCAGGTTGATAATTACTAGCAGCTCTGTGGAGCACATGGCCCAGTTTAGAGAAGGGAAAAGGCAGGAAACTATGTTCTCCTTTTATTAGAAGTAGAATCAAGCTCCACACCAGAGACACTGTTCCTATTCCATACAGTATAGGCTTTACAGGTAGTAAAGTAGTAAATGTGACATTAACCCTTTAGCACTATATTTTAATAGACAAATATTGAATTTATAATTATATATATTTTGTGGGTTGATAATTTTGATTATTTTGGTTAATCAGGACTCTGAGAAATAACTACCGATTCAGCAATTTCCAAGAACATTACAGTGTAATGAGCATTTATACTGGCAGGTTCTCCCCCCATCCGCTCTTTACATTAATGGTATGCTATGGAGCAATATGAGCATTTGGGGAGTCCTGATAATATATAATGCTGGGAAAGCCCCTGTATTTCGGTCAGTCAGTGAAGAGGAGGAAGTGCCCTTGGTCGTGCACTGAAGCGGGCCCTAGTAATTACCTTCAACCTTATCGAGAACAGGCCCAGTAACACAGTGGGCACAAATCAAGGCAGATCAGTATGAATGTAACGATAACCAACATCGAGCCACACACTCCACTGATTAGTGATAAAAAGCCCAAGTCTACTGCTTATTTTTCAGAGCAATTACATCGTCGGCGCAGAGTTTAAGTGTCCTTGATGGCACTGGTGATGCATGAAGCGATTACCTTGGGTTCTTATGTGCATTGACCTCATTTATTCCGAGACACATAATTGCAGTGTGCATGGCTGTAGGATTAGGCTCCAGTCTACCCCAGGTGATTTTCAAAGTGATTATCGGTGCTGAATGTAAATTGATGAGGGGCATCCCTGTGTAGAGTGTGCAGAGAGAGGCGCAGAGCTGGGATTAGCATGGAGCCCAATTTAATAAACACAAATGCTGTGGTGATTGGACTGTTGACAAAACATGCCTTTACAGGCACATTTCTGCTTACAAGGGACAGATAACAGTATTTTCAGCTATTCTTTGAAGAGGAGAAATGTATCAGAACCAAAACTATCTCAAATACTGTTACTGTCAGTTCTGAGAGATTATAAATAGCAAACGTGTCTGTTCATAAATTTGTCATTGTGCTGTGTGCATAACAGAATGTAATACAAAACACACAGCAATAAATATTTAAAACACTCAAATCAACACATGTATTGTCTAAGTCAAATTAAAAATGTATATTATATTTTTTTTTTTTTACAATATAAGCTACAAATATGACATCATCAAGATAAGGTAACAACAGTATGCTTTCTGCTTTAACTTTTACTAATACTGCTATCTTCACATTATCCGTTATTTCCCTATTGGCCACAGTCCCATTGGTGTTTTTGAGTTTGGTCAGATGGGCCACTGCTGAGTCACCCCTGAACACAAACTCTTTGTGACCTACACTCCACTGACCTGCATCAGCCACTCAGGACCACTCGTGTCCCCTTATGTCGCTACGGTGACAGGCGTGGTCCCCCACACTCTGCAGAAAACACCCTGGTGAATGGAGGCGCCCTGTTGGGTGCTTCTAGTAATATCTAGTGACAGGGGGTTAGCCCTGTGAGAGAATCTGCACTCACTGCACTCACACAGATACACACGGACATTTACCTCTGGGAGGAAAAGTGCTTTATGAAACACTGCACGATCATTGAGACTACTGTACTTAGCACAAATGATAATTATTAATAACACAGTCTCTCATTGCTACATCTCTCTCAGCTACAGACGTTGGCCAAAAATATAATATATGCCATAATAACCAAGGGGGAAAGTGCTGCTTGGATGATAAAGCAATAAAGCAAAAAAAGTGTCATGTCAGTAATCTTGGCCACAGCAGGGGGCCACTCAAACGCTGCCTATTGTCCAGCTCAGTAAGATGAGGAAAACTATGGATCTAGGTTTGGGAGTCAATCCCCTGAATCTTAATAGAAAAACATGGTCATGAATACAAAAGGCAAGAATATTTTAAACCAAACCTCAGAGTACAAACCAAAATACACTATTACATGCATATGTCCCCAAATCTACTTACAGTATTAAACCACAGGATTATTCAGGGTATAAGCTCCTATTTGGTTCAAGGGAGGGGTTTGCCCCTAAATGCTGATGCATCATTTACTCTATGTGTTCAAAATGAAGCAATATGAAACATTTGCTCACAGTAGATAACATGAGCTAGCAATATGAGCTGAGTTGACACTTTTATACCATATTTTCTTTGTCAACCTACTCCAGTTTGGTCAAGACTCCTCACAAAATCCACTCTCACTGTTCACAGCATGGACATTTCAATCATTCAGCCCTATTCATTCATATGGGCCTATAAAAACAACTGTGTATGCCTTTAAGTGGCTAATGCAGCAATTCTGCATGTCTGTCAGTTGAATAGATGGTTTTAACTCCTGGTGATATTTAGCTGTCACTTATAGATATTTATGGTTCACTTGGGAGTAAGCATTTAATATAAAAGAGTGTGTAAACATTTGTTTTAATATTAGCTACATAACATGGTACATCAATCTTATCTGGGAGAAATGCTCGTCTTTGTGAATTTTGTTTTCCTTCCGAGGCAAATTCAGAAAATGACTTGTGAAAAATGACTTCTAAAGAGCAGTTCTTTACATTTTGACTTGGCAGAGGTTTTGCAGGAACCCTTTCTAAAATGTTATGGGATTGGGACTAAAAGTAAATTAAACTACAGAGTTGGCAACTATAACAGAAAGCGGCGTCCCTAATTTCATCTACTAACAAATGTGTTTTTTGTTTATTTATAATATGTGGTTCTGCTGATGTTCTAGACTGATTATAATAATAATCATGCATTCTTAACATACAGATCATAAACTTGCTAGAGGTTGCATTCATGTGACATCACAATATTGTAGAATCACAATAGTTTAAAATTGAGCTGGAGGAATGGTCAGAATTATATGGTGCTGTTTAACTGTCAGATTGCAGGTTAGTTGACCTGGTTTGTGTTTATTATCTCTGTAATTACTGGGCATATCCAAAAATGGACACACAGTTCAACATACTCTCTGTCAGTATAAATAAACAAAAGTGACTTTTTTTTACAATAGTTTCAGAAAATTGAGGCATTATTCAACCCTTAAAATGTCATTGTTGTCAACTGAAAGGACTTTAAGGCATAAGATAACATGGCAAGTGACTGTAGACAATCCCAAACAAGTATTGATAAGGTTTAACATTTGTGGATCAAACGTTTTGATATTTCTCTCAAAAAAGGAGTATATTTGCCAGAGAATTACTTAGGCCCCTGCCCTCCATCTGAAAATAAGACATTCATTGGATTCTAGAACATGAACTTGACTTCACTCAGGGTTCAGTTGCAGGAAAACATGTGACCTCAGAGTGCAGCAGTTCTCATTGGCCGGTGCTTAGCCGTGTGCTGAGATACAGAAGCACACTGAGTCACACTAACACGGCCTAGGTTCTGTGCTCATGTAAACAGCTCTGCATGCTCCTCTAATCCAGCAGAGGTAAACCGCTGTCACTGTTTGTCACTATCAGTCACTGCTCCTCCACGGCTTATGCAGCAACCAAATGCACCAGCATCAACTCAACATTTTCTACAGCCCAGAAATAGAGGGGATAAAATAACTAAAATAATTACATCAGATTTTTGAAGTAGAAAGATACGTGAGTAACTCTTCCACTCAATGAAACACGTGCATGCGCATTGAAGAGTTAATGTTAATCTTCTTACTTGATTACATAATGTGTGTAATCACTTTGATTTTTAAATTTGACTAATTGCAATACCCTCCATCCATAATAAATGACTCACCAGGCAAAAGTTTGGCAAAAAATTGATTTGAAAGTTACCAGCACTGTTATATCAATACAGAATTCTTCCTAACATTTGCAAAGAGCGAGTATAGCTCATCGTGACAATCCTGCATCCAGTAGTAAAATCACCAGGTTTAAAATAAGAGAAAATTATCCTTTTTCATGATCCTGAATTTGTATTTTTAAGAACTAGTACAATAATCCAGCAATGTGTTAGATTTCAATTTGTCAAACTAAAATGTAACATTATTCTAATATTTTTTCCAATTAAGTTTGCACATCTTCCATTTGGCCTTCATTAACTTCATTTACTCCTAATATCCCTACAACTCGTAACCTTCAAAAACCAATTTCAGTTTGGCGGCTTTGAGCAGGTGTGTTGCGTTCAGAGTGAGTGCGTTCAATTCGTTCCTGTGTTATGATTAGCAGGCTGCATAACTCGCAGGCATGACAGAGTGTGACAGATTTGTATAGCAGCCCTGTGTGTATTCAGCCCCAATGCCCAGACAGTGCCATATTAAACACTGAGGCACAGATGCTGTCAATAGTTTTGGCACAATGCACTCGGGAAACCAGAGCAACACAGCTATTTGATTTCACTCTGTTGTGATTATACACTGTTTGTTCATTTACATGTGATTAGGGCCAATTTGCTGAAAAAGTAACACACTTAAGTAGCTGTAGATGTAGTTTACACCAAACAAGACAAGTACAAACCGCTAAAAAGATCCGACAAAAGTAGAGAAACGATTACCTATTTTCTTTTGCCTTTTCTGCAATAAAGTTACTGCACTAATTAATCATTTGTGCAGGTTATTTGCTGCCTCTAATGACTGAAGGCTTCAGTAGGCAGCGCTGCTTTTTACGCCACTGAGCAAAAATGTATTAATAACTTTTCAGCATATTAAAATTCATGCATTGAAGCATTTGCCTCTGTTTACAGTCATTAAAATGTAGTTTCTGAACTTACATTGTAGTCACAAGTTAGGTGACTTGTATTGTGGTAAATTTTAATTAATTTTATTGCAATGTCTATTATCACTAAAATAAGAACAACATTAAACCAAGAAAGAATTAGCACTACAGTAGAATGAAATCAAATCTCAATCCACCAACACACTACACAAACATAATAACAAGAAAAAAAGTAAATGAAATGAATATATTGAAATCCTGAGATCAGAGAATCATAAAAGAAAAGTAATGCCAGAGGCTCAAATGAGATTCATAACAATTTAAAAGACATTTAAAATACAGTAAATGACTGACTTCTGTGTTAAAAAGTGTCCTATGATAAGCCTCTGTATATTTTGTATTGAATGAGTGCTTGCCAATCAGCAATATAGAGGCCACTTAACAATGTCCATTTGCTAATGCAGTCCAGTGTGAAATTGAGTTTGACATCAATGCACAATTTTTCCCCTAAAAGAAATAGCGTTCAGTCTATGGCCCCGTTATAAATACCTGCACTTTAGCTACACCCTACATGCTATTACCGTCTGTTTGCATTGTAATATTAGCATAGTTATCACATTTAAATGGGAGTGAGGTGTTGGACACAATTGCTTTTGTATCACTGTTGATGTTAGCAAACTCTGGTAATAGAGACATTCGTTTCTATACATGACAGTAAACATGGGGAGATGTGATTGCTTCTGTATTGCATGAACAGTCTATTGAATTTCTAACCTAAACATGGCTTCTCTAACGCACATCACCTGTCAGTTGTAATGAAAAGACAAGACTTGGCGGTCCCCACACTTCCCAATACTCCTTTCTCTCATCTCTCATCTCTGCAACTGTGTAATGAACGGCTTCCTCCTCTCTGATTGGATGATGTATGGAGTTATTAGGAGGGATGAAAGCGTACATAACTCAAGAGGAAGACAAAAGAAATGCAAAAGAAAGATGTTTTGACAAGCGCCTTTGAAAGTGGGGAAGATGAGAGCTTGTGTGGTACAATGGGAGTAGGACACACTTTGACTGATTCTGTCCCATGGGGAGTAGTCCTGCACATCTTACCTTTGTACTCCTGTAGCAGTCTGTAGAGGACAGGGTGATGGTGCAGCGCTGTATGTCCCATGTCGGGAAATGATGACAGGAAAGGGGCGGAGCTTAAACCAGGAAGAGGTGGGTGGGATGTTCCCAGGTGACCACTAATCCACTGGAATCATGACTGATCTTCATCCATGGTTCCTCTGCTCTACTGAAATGCACAAGGAAAAAATGGCCTGGTTAAAAGCTTGTTTAGATCAAGTCTTGTTTTAATGTAGTTCTGATTTTGGGATCTATGGACCTCCTTTAGTCCTGGTTTAGTCTTGACTTGGATCATATTTCTATTTCAGTTTTTGTTCTCACTTAGTTTAGTCCAGCTTTAATTATGGTTTAATACTTAGTTTAGTTAATTCATCTAATGAGACAGAGTGCACAATATAAGGGAGAACCTACCATTGTACCTGGTTGTAGCAATAGTGTCAATTTCCAACTGGATGTTTTAGTTCTTAAAAAACATTCAAGAAAAAAGGGATTACAATGACCAGACCATCATAACATTTCTGTAACATCGGTGTAATTCTGGTTTATACCTAGTCTGCTCTGTTTCATTCTAGAAAATTACTTTCTTTTTAATTATAACGTCAATTCAACATTTGCTATGTCGGGACAACCCACCATCTGGGTTTCCTAGTGATGAGGCTGCTTGGTTTTCCTGTGAAGCTCCAGTGGTCACTGTTAAAACTTAAGAAAAGAATGCTAGATAAAATCTCTAACGAAATTGAGAATGAATTAATAAAATACAGAAAGAGTATTTGATGTGCAAACTGTGTGTAGTTCTTAAAATACAAACTTTACTAAAGGAAGTGAGCTCATAAAACTTCATTATATATATTACATTTGGCTGAATGTTTCTCACTATACTTTGACCTCTGTTGACATGAGCTTTTCTAAAAATATCAGCTGGGAGCAGGGGATGACTAATGTGGGTCTACTGTATGGCTGTCCTTGTGACTCCTGAGCAGTGTTTTGTCAGAAACTTCCACTGTAATTTAAAGTGGTTCTCTAATGAAATGAATGAATGAATTACAGTTTGTGAGTTATACATAAAAGGGCATGTAGGAAAATAAATGATCCTTTGATTTCAAACTTGATAGTTCAAGAGACAAATGTGCAAGTGTGACTGACTGCAATGCTGTATATTGTATGTATAGTATGTATTATAATATATATACACGTACCGGTATACACGTAAGTAGACATGAACACTAAAAAGGCCATACAAACCATTTCATCATAATGTGAAATACTTTGCTTGGTGGGTTTGTGTTAACCTTTGAATGTAGTAAACCTGAACATGTACTGCCTATTCTCAAATAATGACATAATTTCCCCTAAAAGAATCTAAGCTCAGAATGAATCAGACCTGTCCAAATCTGTTGTGTCTTCATTACACAGTTGCTAAGAAGCTCTCCCCTGGTGTCTCTTACAGAGCCTCAGCTGAAAGGCATCGTGACGCGTCTGTTCAGCCAGCATGGATACTATCTGCAGATGCAGCCTGATGGGACCGTGGACAGCACACGGGACGAGGGCAGTTCTTTCAGTAAGTCTTTATGCCTTAAACTAAGTCATACAATACATATGCAATACAGGATTTAGATGACAATTATGAAGACGTATTCCAGCTCAACGATTATGTTTTATGGTGATGTTTTATTATTTGAATCCCTATTCAGCACCCATTACATGGTGGCTATCTCCATACACATTTCCATTAGATGCAGTATTATATCCTCATTAACAACGGGTTGACACTTGTCTTCAATATATAAACTCCAGCTAATTAGCTGAAAAATAAACAGCACATTAAAAACCCATAAGATTCTCCATCCTGTGTCACTGTTACTTATTTTAATGATGCTGTGAATTATTATTATTAACATGACCTATTGTCAGATTATACATGTATATGTTTGGCAAACAACATTTCTCAAATGTAAAACAGAAAAGGTAGTAATTCTCGATTTATCGATTTGTAATAGTAATGACAAATCTCAACCAAGTACACCCAAAAGGACTATCTGTGTAAGAGGAGTTGTAGAATCTGCTCAGAGCCATGCAGAGCCAGAGTTGAGATGATGAGAATGTGCCTCCTGACCTTTCACAATCTAAATTTGGTTTGAGACCAGCAGCGATGCAGTGTCTGTCCTTTCCCCTCATCACTCCACACTTGTATTCGCCTTTACCCCTGGCTAACCTGGTTGGAGTCTTTTTAATGCTCTCAATGTTTTATGATGTTTGTTGGACAGGCGCCTGCTATTTGCTGAACAAAACATTTCAGTTACATCTACCAAGGCAGAACATTGTCATTGTGGAGCAGATTTAGAGGTAGTGAAATACAGAGAAGGTGACATGGCGTTGCGTTTGCTGCACCATAAACTAAGAGGTCACTGGGCTTGAGAAAGATGTAGCATGCGGCGGTGACACTGCGACCATTAAGCCTCGCTACATAAAGCCTGTACTGCTTTCTTTGTAACTACTTCTCTCTCTCTTAACTTTTCATTTCAGCACAGTTCAACTTAATCCCAGTGGGACTGAGAATAGTGGCTATCCAGGGTGCGAAGACAGGGCTGTACCTGGCCATGAACAGCGAAGGCTACCTCTACACCTCTGTAAGTATGCCCCATAGATCACTAATGTACACAAAAATTAAATTCATTTGCACTTCATCAGAATTCCCAAGCAGTCTATTAAAAATCTGCTGTTTTAATGCAATTCAATATTCACTTTGGGAGATGAAGTCCATCACTTGACAGTCATCAAACAGATACTACTACACAAAAGCTATTAGCAGTCCAGGGGCACTATCAGGGACTTCAATATGCAAATACAACCATTAATTGTAAAATAGGTTAGACAAGGTGTATACTATAAACAAAAACTATATCTGTCAAATATCTTGTTCAGAAAAAGAATTTACACAGAAAACTACAAGTTGGGGTGTTTAAAGGTATACTATGTAACTTTTCTGGCTGAGGATCTAGCTAGCTCATGGATATGTTACTGTTTTTCCACAATTTGATATTAAACATGTATCTTGCATTTATTCAATCACAGGTGTTTTTATTGGTAAGAAAGACCTCAAAAAAACATGCATTATTAGTAAGTGTGGTCACCTCTCCATAGATCAGACTTGTAACTTCACCTAATATTGTGGAAAAATCCAGGAAATTCAGTAAAAAAAAAACAAAACAAAAACAAAAAAAAAAAAAACAACAACAACAACAACTAGAAAGATAACACGATACATAGGAAAAATACAATAAAACACCAAGATAGTGTTTGGTGATAGTATTAAATGGAGAAGAGGTGGGGTTTCCGTCAAGTCTAAGAAAAGCCATAATATCTCCATGGAGACAAGCAGGTGGCGCTCCCTCTACAATAAAAGATACATAGTGCACTTTTAAGCTTAGGGATTTTATAGTAATGGGTTGGCAACACCTTTCAAATAAGTCTAATAAGGGACAACAAACAACAGTGTTACATAGCAATTTGTCTTTAATTGCTGTCTGTGTCTTAATTGTAGTTGTGATTTATTTTGTGGAGGCCCGGTAGCTTTGGTCTTTGCTCTTGTTTTCCTGGGTCATACACGGACTCTGCAGTTACAGAGGTTATTGGCACATCGTGTGACAAATGCATATTGTGAACACAACTAAATAGTATGACGCCAGTGTTCCTGTCTGTCCACTGTGCTGAAATATGGAGAGAAAAGAAACAGTGCATGATGTATTCACTGCAATACATCAGACTACTTTGGTATGTCTGGGTTATGGATTGTTTAGATGCAGGCAGATAAGAAGCAATTAGGCATATTTATGGGGACATATTTCAATTAGACTGCAGTTAAGTACAATACTACATATCTGAATCATGTTATTAAATGTACCATGGCTTTTCTTTGCATAAAAATGACATTTCTTCTATGGGTAATGGAGTATCAAGGGGAGCGTCAGACAATTAGTGCTACAATCAGCATATGTTGCAATTCGATTAAACAATGTGAACACAACATCTTCACGATTAAACAGTGGGGCTGTATGTGAGAACTAATTTGAATTGTGAACATGATAAAGATGATACTGAGCACTTAGGCAGAGTAATACCTTTTAAATATAGTAAATGATGATGGTATTGCAATGTGATGTGGCACATATTGTGAGCCCCTTAAAGGCATTGGTGCCAGATATTAATGCATTTATGGAGTCACTAGTTTATATAGATCCACTTTGTATTTAAGAGCCTTTTTACAATCGACACTTGGTTTTAGACTGGTAGCACAAACATTAATGATGGTCCGGCTCACTTTATTGTTGCATTGAGTGGACACTCCAAGTTGTGACACGCACGGAGCTCAGGGTGCAGCGGCTATTGTTACTGTTATTAATTACACCTGTGTGTTTTCAGTCAGCCTGTCCACTGCGGATAAGACTCTTTGTTACTATTATTCATGGGGGATTCATGGAGGCATTGTGTAACTGGCTCTTTGGACAAAGCCTGGCATAGTTGGAGGGTTTCAGCACCATGGACAGCAGCACAAGCTTTCACATTCCTGGTGCAATAGAAATATAATAGACCTGGAAGCACTACATAAAGGCATACAGAAATGAAGTAGAACATGGTAAAACCAGATTATGATTATGATAAATTTGATCACAATTCATTAAAAAAAGTTAGTATCTAATATTGCCTTGAGGAGTTAACTTACTGTACTTCTTCTGAAAGTTCACACTTAATTGCAATTGGTTAAATCCACCTGTCATTGCTGAGGCTGACTAATAGGAGGCATGGATGGGAAAAGTGTCTTTGAGCATAGAGATACTGTGTACCGCAATATGACAATTTTACCAAAATAGCATATTGTCACAAAACTGAGATCATGATGTGATATCACCATATTGCCCAGCTCTACAACATGTCATTTTCTACACAAAATAATAGTAGTTTCTTTAATAGTTTCTTTCTTTTACATTGATCAATTGACTGATCAGTTCTAATCAAGACTGATTAGAACTGTGCATTCAGGAAAGGTGAAATTTTGTCCCATTTTTGTGATTTTCAGTACTGATAATTGTTCAAATGAATATCTAGTTTTGATGCTAGTTTTAGGACTTATTAGAATCTGAGTATTGATTTTTGACAGTCCTATTCTATAATGCACATTATAGAATATTATTTGAGTTTGAATAACTAAATATACTTTTTTCTTCTTTCCTTTGGCTTATTCCTCTTGGGGGTACCACAGCATACCATCTGCTGTCGAGTATACACAGATTTGCATAGTAATTTGCAAGGTTTTATGTTAGATGCACTTTCTAATGCAACCCCAACTTTTGTTAAGTGCATTAAAGGATGTTAGCATGCGTTACTTTTGCTCTCATAGTTTATATTTATATGAATGCAGATGCAGTAATGGACTGAAATGTTTTGATTGGACAGTTAATATATTTGTGATAATATAATCCTCTTTCTCCCATTTCGCATGTGGTTTGTTGGCTCCGAGCAGATGTGATTGAAGTCCTATTATGTTGAGAAGCTTTGAATGCCAGAGTGGTATTATGCAGATGAGGCATAGAAGGGAGAGCATCATTTCTGCATGTGAAAGTTAACTCTTGAATTATAGCAACTATGCCACCTCATATTATCTTGTGAGTCCCTGATTAGCATGCCTTACTGTGGTGCGGAGCCTGCGATAGCAGAGCAGAAGGGATTTCCTCAGCAGCAGTCAATAGCTGTATAGAAAGTCTACACTGACCTCTTTCAGGGACTTTCACATAAGGAATGGTACAAGCGGTAAATGTATGAAATACCACAACTGCCATCTACTATGTGTGTTATGTAGCATGCCTGGTTTTATGACCCTATAGTATTCTCAGTGGCGTTTGTAATGAGCTAATTTGCTGATGCGAGAGGACGTGCAGGTGGCATGCCATGGCCCTTTATGCATTCCACTGGGCACTGTGTGGACGTGCAGATTTTCCTTCAGATTTAAAAGCATGTGGCGGCAGTGCGTGACAATGCCAAGAAATTTTTTCATTTATCATAAACGGCGCCATCACTGTCACTCCAGAGAAGTTGTGGTGATTGACAGAGTGACTAGCAGCATGCCTCCAGCTCTTTCCTCTGCTCTCTGCATAAAGACGCTGTTTGCTGCTGCTTACAGAGGCTTATTATTTGGCTGTTTCCCTCCAATGTCCTGACAGAATGGCTGCACATATCCTTGTCCTCGTCCAACACGCTCAGTGGTCAGGCTGTTGTGCCAGGATGCATCATGAACAGGGCCTTGTCTGGGCATAAATCTCGGCCTCACTACCTGTAGGTGACAATGGCTGATCCTGATACAAAAATAGAGCTTGGCTTTTTCCTGCCCCATTTTATAATCTATGTGCTCCGGAAAACTCCCCCAGACATTAGAGCAAGCGAGAGAGAGCAGCA